>JABXWE010034117.1:0-19332 GCA_014611495.1 Limonius californicus
GTAAATATTTGTAACTTTATGTTAAGTTGGCATTATATGCAATGATGCGCATGTTCAGCTAGACCGAGCGTGAGTAGGCAGTTTTTAAGAAAGGTTTTGACTGACCCCTGTATTCAGACGCCGATGCCATGAGGGTGAACAATAAAGAGTTTTCAATAGTTGCTTCATTCTTTTTTTAAATACGAGAAAATACCCAACACGAGCATTATAATTAAAGTCGAATAAGTACATATTTACATACTTTTGCCATTGAGCATACCTAAGTAATCTTCAGGATGTATACGTTTCTTACCATTTAGACTTATAAAACATACATTTTATTTTGCATATAATTATAATAAAGTACGGCACATGCGGTAACTTATATTTTTCACTATAGAAGCATGAAAATATATGTACTACTAATTTTGAGAAGAAAATATAGTTAAAATATGTTCTTAAAAGAGTTTTAAATCTCCGAAACTTCTCGTAATGAATTTGCTTTAAATACAAATGCATATACATTTACAAGATCATATACACGAAATAAAAATAAATGCACCACACACTAGGCAGGTTAAGCATGGTTACGCACCAACACGTTAACCCGCAGAGTCGGGCTCTATTGTGCATACCACAAATTAGCTTAGCCTTGCCTCACACCAAAGCGATGGGTCTATAAGGCATGTGAAAGCTTCATAATATTAAATAATAAGAAAGCTGATTTTTCTTATCTTTCAGATATTATTAAAACAAAAGAAGGAGGTTTGCAAAGAGCATACAATACCGTGCGGGTGCGCCTGTGCATAAATACATAGCTAACTTTTCTTTTTAGCTAAAAAAAATATTTTTCTACATTAAGAGATGTTTGTATGGAGGCATGGAGTCTACATTCCTCCATGAAAGAGTAAACAAGGTGGGTTTTTAATTGAACAAGCAAATGTTATAAAGTCTAAAAGAAGTGATCTGAAATTGTTTAAAGTTGGTTATTATTAATTAATAAAGTTATAAGACATTTTGTTTTGTGGTAACAAAAGCACTGATAATTCTGTTTTTAATTTTACGATATAATTCCGGAATGTTAAAATTTTCTTCCATTTGCTGTGCCTTTTGCGTGTACTCCTTGTCCCTAGTGTTCTAGTCTACACAGTTTGCTCCAATTATAACAGGGACCCTGAGTTACCAGTTATGTGTTGGTTAAACAATTTTCAGATTAATTTATATATCTTTGGATTCTCAGATAGAGTGAGTTATCTTGATTACACTTTTTATGTTAATAGGCGTCCAATGTCTAGGTTTAACCACGTTTTTATTTTATATTTGCTCCAACTAGAAATTTATTTTGTCTCATGCGCAAGCTGAAATAATTAAATTAACAAATTAAGAACTATAAAATAAATAGAGTTAATTCACGGCAATAAAATGTAATTAAGTGTATAAAAATCAAAATCCTGAGTGATCAAAAGAATTGCAAAATTTAGTCGAAATTAGAAAAATAAAATATTCATTGCGTCTACTAACTAAGAACCCCGAGGATCGAAAAATATATGCACGACAAAACACAGATGTGAAGAAAATGGTAGCAAAAGAAGAGAACGAAATGAGGGAAAAGTAATGTGAAGAGATCGAGAGATGTTTGGGCGGAACAAGAGTGTCACAGGCGTAGAAAGCCATGAAAAATCTTAAAAGGGGCATGAAAGAAACAGGAGGCATACATTTAATAAAACATAAGAAATGGACAAAACATTATCGCACACTATTAACTGAAAATAGATAACAATTTAAAGGACAAATACGCAATCGAAGCAAATCGAAATATGGAAATTTTAGAAATAACTATAAATGAAATTAACAAAACAGTAAAAGGAGTGAAAAATGACAAAGCTTCGGGACCTGAAAACATTTCCATTGAACTTATAAAATACAATCCAGATATTATGTTAAAGATTTTAGCAGAAATGATCAGGGAAAAACTATTCCCTTATACTGGAATATAACATATACTACAAAAAAGGAAATAGAAAAAGCTGTGGAGATTATAAAGGAATAAGTGTTACTGCTTCAGTGGGAAGATTATATGGTAGAATATTAAAGGAAATTTTTGAATCGGAGTGTGAGGAAATGGAACAAAGTGGTTTTCGTGCAGGGAGATCATGTTTGGATAATATATTTACATTACAACACGTTATAAAAAACGGAAAACCCGAAATTTACATACTCATCTTGTTTTATTCATATAGAAAAAGCCTACGACACAGCGCTCTTAATAAAATCCTTTAATATTCTGGCGAACATCGACCTCAACAGAACGTATGCCCGTGCCATTTTTAATATTTATAAGAATCCCCAAAGTATAATTAAAGTTGATAATAAGATATCAGAAATTTTCAACGTTACGCAGGGTCTTACCCAAGAATGTTGCCTATCACATTTAAAATTTACTTAAAAGAAGCACTAGAAACTTGGAGAAGGAAATGTTCAGGAATGGGGTTGCAGATCAATATCCACTGCTTAAAAACTCTGCTTCGCTGATGATCAAGTGCTTATTGCAAATAGTGAAGAGGACATAAACTACATGTTCAGAAAGCTTAGAGAAGAATTTGAAGAGTGGGGCATGAATGTCAAAGTAGGAAAAACGGAACATCTTCGGATAGGGGAAGACCCGAATCTAACAATAGAAGAAATAAGAAAATGGGAACAATGTAAATATTTGGGAATATCATACGAAGGAACATCAAATAGAGACATATAATATAAAGTGTAATGTGTACGGATCTTTAACTCATTGCTGTGGCCGAATCGTATCAAAATCAACACAAAAATGATTATTTACAGAGCAATTGTATAACCAATATTGACATATGGGTCAGAATGTTTGCAGGTATCGGTGAGAGTTAGGAAGAAAATGGAAACTGTAGAAATTGATTTTCTAAGATTATGCGGAATATTTCGGCTAGAGCATATACGAAATGTAGAAATCAGAAAACGAACAAAAAGAATGTGCACGACTACAGAGAGAATAGAAACAAAACAACTTTTATGGTATAAGTATATGATGAGAATGGGAGAGAAGCGATGGTCAGAACATGCGTTTAGTTATACCCCAACAAATACAAGAAGAATTGGAAGACCCACAATGACATGGATAAATGTAGTGGGAACAACAATGACGGATACAGCTATTGAGAAAGAGGAATGGAAGGATAGGAGGAGATGGCGATCAAAATGCGGGATCCAGCGGAAGCTGTAGGACCCTAGCTCATACTCATACAGTAATATAATTACATTGTTGTCTATTCCTAACAGATATATTGCGGAATGCGGAAACCAGGAAATTGGGGAAACCTTTATCCAGCAGTGGATGTAAAAGGGAACTAGGAAGAAGCAGAAGCAGTAGACGAAGAAGAGAAGAATATTGAGCCACTGATTATGATAGTATCATGTCATGCATTCAATTATAATAATTCAGGTTGAAGTGAATATGCAGTTCATAAATATCGTTTAAGATTCTGATTCATGTTATTAAATTTAACGAATGCTACACCCATTACAAAATTTTAGTAAACATTTACGAAAACTTTAAGAAGCACACTAGTTCCATGTTACTGGGAACTAACTACCAAAATTAGTTAAGCTTATACTTAATGTATTACGAGTGCTTGATTGACTCATCCATTATTTACATGTATGTACAGATTTATGCTTCGTCAGGAGCTTCTTTGTCTTACTACTGGTTACAGGCCCTTCTTTGACGCTAGCTTCTCTTCAGCGTTAAGGTAGAAACATGAGATCCTACAGTTTAATGTCGAATACGAACGACAGAAATTCCAAAGAAGGTTTTTTGACGCATAGACCCCACAGTTGCCAACCGACTAAGGCAATTGTGTGTGGTGGGTTGTAGCCCCAGATTTGTATTAAATACTGAGGAATCGAGTTCAAATTATAATAGGGGCTTTGTCCAGGAAGCGAGCGCTTTGCCAACTAAGCTACCACCACTAACGAAATGAAAAAATAGTATTAGATACCTAGGTACGATTAGTTCTGCTTGGAACACCTGCTGCATCTTTAAGATTGTTTTATCTGTATTTAACTTACATCTGATATCTGACAGAAGGTTAGGTGTTCTATAATATTCTTTATCTGCAAATTCAGTTGCCTAGTAGTAGCTACTGGTTGGACCATTCATACTTTGATAATGTTTTCTGTCTCGTATTCGTAAAGCAAATTAGAACTAGCTTAAAGTAATTTAATTGTCGTATTAAATAGGTGTCCTAATGAACCTATTTATGAAAAGTGTAGGCAACAATATAAATACTGTTGAACCTTACGACACCATCAATACGCTTCAATAATACAGGGTTTAGAGCGAAGTCCTGTTGAATACTTTAGAGTTAAACATGTCACTGTAATTGCTATTCATTGAAGTTAATTATTATCGATTTTAAGATTTCATTATCGTTGTAATTAGATGTAACATTAGTTCATTCTGAACACTATTTCCAATCTATTTTGCCATGACATGCAACTTAATAAACCATGAGATTTATTAATCAATTACGCATTACTTGTGCTATATCTTTAAGAAAATAATGAATGGATGTAAACAAGATCAGTAGTAATCTTATTGAATAATGGTAAAAAGCGAATCTCTAAATAAATACCTACGCCACTAAGTGCTATATCGTTACCAGCTTTCAAACATGCGCAGATACTTCATTCAAGTACAGTTAGTTTTTGGACATACATCAATGGTTGTTTAAACTGAAGCATAAACTAAGTTTTAGCTTAAACTCAGATGAGCGTATTACTCATATGCTGTCTAAAACAAGTTAAAGAATGGCTCAGCTTGTTTCTTCGGAGCTTTATATAGAGCACCAGTTTTGATTATGTCGTATTACTTGGCAAGCAAAATTGAAATTCTCTTTGGAAACGTTAAGAACTGTGTTTAATAAAATGCATAGTTTAGTGCATATTGCTGTTTATTAGCCTCCTTTGTGTACCCTGCTTTCTTTGTTGTTGACTTCCTCTTTTAAATTTACATTATAAACAAGAAGCTGTTATAAGATTTTACCAAGCGTCTTTTGTCAGTTAATATTCAGGTACAAACGTTTAAAAAAATATTCTTTTCGTTTAGTAGCTCTTAGAGATTAATTGAGATGTTTAAATTTATTTTATCAATATTTTATTTCATTATGAAAAATGGTGTTTAGGTATTAAACGTAATATTTCATATAATCTTATAGTAATCAGTTATAATCTTCACAGGAATATCCTTCACTAAAAGAACTTTCATGGTTGTATGTATTTTCAGTGTGTAGCTATGACAACAGATCATGATTATCCCTGAAACTAACATTTTAGATAATGTATATTGATGGTTTCCATAGCCAACATACAGTCTGGGTAATCATATCTAAAAATATTTTTAAAAATATGCTTCAGTAAATACGAGTTCATGGTTGGCTACCGTTACACTTTTACGTTAATAAGTAATTGAGAAAATTTGTTGTTGCCTAAAATACACCAACATATTTACATGTTTTTCAGATTATTAAAAGTATCCACGGATAATATTGGGACATTGTTTTTAATCCTGACGCTTGAACAGCCGTTAATACGTTGGACCGTTGTGCTAAAGGGGCTGGGTTCGATTGTAGGTATAGAAACATAGCCGTTTCCCCTAGCAAGGCATAGGTAAACCACCTAAATCCTTTTGCCAAGAGCACCTTCTCTGGAAAAGAAGTGCAAGACATTTCACACGGTGCGGAGCCCGCGTTAAACGGTAGATCACATACGTTGGTGTACAATATGTACTTTATACGCACGACACAGGGCATAAGAGAAAGGGTCTCTCCCGAGAGCCAAAGGACTGTAAAAAGAGAAACGAGATTCACGAAATAGATGAAGATTGTTTCCATTACATATTCTCATTGGTTGTGAAATCACATATCCAGAAAGATGAAACCAGGCTTCAACTGAATAAAATGTTAAAACCATTAGTTCCTCGTCATTAAATAAGTGAGATGTAAACAAGTAATAATAGATTATCCGCCTGCTATGATCTGGTGGTAGCAGTCTTGGAAAAGTTTGCGTTTTTACGGATACAATTCAAGATTTCTCTTACCTGTTTTTTGCCAAGCTTCAAAGGACAACTGAAGGTTTATTTGGTTCGTTGTCCATATCTTGCCTTACATGCTCAACGGTATATTTGTTAGAAATTATTTGCTTGCAGTTTACAGATTTACGTGATACACTGTGTGTGCAACTAAATTACGTTTCAGCATTTCTTAAACTGCAGTCAAAGTTACCTGCAAGGAAAGCTATTTTATAAAACTTGTCAATGCTAAGTCGTAGTACGTAAATTCACTGCTGTTTTCTTCTCTTTAAGCCTTTTTGCCATTATTTTCTATCATTACATCCTTCCTCTTGTAAATCTCTCTCTCTTGTATTTCTCTTTTACACGATTTTCGCGGTTTTTCCTTCTTATTTCGCTGAAACGGTACGCATTGGAACAATTGTTTCGGCCATCCATCCTCTGGAATTCTGTATATATAACCATACCATGTTACTTCCATTTGCAATATTTTATCGACACCGTTTGTAGAGCATTTATCGCATGTTTTAGGTGGTCGTTACAGATTCTTTCTAATCTACTCTTTTTCATGCACCTTCTGAGTAAATTCATTTCTGTTGCTAAAAAAGACAGTTGCCTTGCTCATCGTCGAGACTTCTGCAACATAGGTCAGTATGTTATCTACTATTGAGCGATATATCATGACTTTCGTTGTTCTATTGATATGTTCATCCCACCATATGCAGTTTAACATTCCTATCGCTGCTCTTGTCTTGTCTATTAATTTTTGTTTCTATTGAGCCAATCCTATCACATATTGTTGCTATGTATTTAAATTCATTGACTCCTATTATTTCATTTTCTTTCATTTGTGTATTTGGGGTTTCCCTTTTTTTGATGACTATGTATTTCTTCGAAGCGAATTTGTAGTCCACATGTTATAGAATGTTTGTTCAACATCATTATTATGCATGACAAGCCGTCTTCATCTTGTGCTAACAGCACATGGTCATCCGCAAAATTTACTCTTGATAAATAGCTTTCTCTAATCAAGATGCCCAACTTTTAACATTTCTTTTTCCGGTCTTATGATATATTCTACATACAAGTTCAACTGTGTTGGCGATAGCAGGTAACCCTGTATCAGTCTTTTTAATATTAAAAATTTTCATGGTCCTTGTGAATCTTTTATTTAGTCGTATTTCTTTTAATGTTCCTCACAATTTCTTTCTTACTACACATTTACACTTTATTTTGAAATAAAACTCAATCTTAAAGTTATCATTTTCTATAGTTAAAAATTATTAATTGATATTAGCAATAAATTGCGCTGCGTAATTTGAAAGTTGTCAGATAATAATCATAATTCTGAAAGCTTGATTTGGACGGCCGATCTTCACTGAATATTTTGTTGGTAATTTTGTATTTCCGTAACATTGGTTAATGCGGCATTTTTTTAAAACAGGTAGTATTGACCACATTTCTATGAAATCTAAAGCTGTTTCAAAGTCCATGAATACAATAGATCCTTCTTACTAACTAATTTGATAATACCTCAAGGAACCTTTGACAACTACCGAGTAAGATCCTTTCTCAGCTTAGGAAGTTGTGTACCTCTGAAGTCTCTATATTAGTCTCCTTCAGGAGCATCTAAGAAATTTTAGTCAAGTAGCAAAGTTTCAGCTAAGGGATGTAGTAAATTGATTTCTACGCCTATGCGCTAGGGTAGAAGACCGCAGTGGTACCGCAACGGGTCAAGCTCGGACAACATCCGCAGGACACCAATCCTGGAGTGGCAAACGACGGCCGTCTCGTATGTCGGACACGGAAGTGACGCGCGGATGCGATTGGAGATGTAAGGCACGCGCTCGGCCACGAGGCTGACACTTTAATTAAACGAATCTCTCTAATCCCTGCAGCAGAAAGGCGTAAGTGAAATATTACGCCTCTAGTTTCGAGCTGTGTATTAGCGAATTGAATAAAGCGCAAATCGAAGGCGGATTTGCGGTTGGCATCGGCTGCTTAACGATTTATAACCTTTAATTCGTGCGAGTTATATACCCCAACGCGACCAAGTTACTGATTCACCCCCTGATGCTAAATGAAGTCGAAAAGGTATTCCGGCCCAAGGTGATTAGTTGAGGTGCTTTTTATGGCGCACCTTCCAACCCCTGCTCGAATTGATGATGTTCTTCTGATATTTATTAGTGATATGGAGCTTACAAGTGTTGGGGATCCCCGATCGAAATGAAGACTTAATAATCAAGTTTAGTGATTGATAACGCCGATAATGCTCTTAGGGCATTCATTTACATCCGTCTAACTAATATGTATTTCTCATTTAACCTAAAGTTAGTTCAAACGGTTTGTTAAATCCTCGTCAACTAACTGCAGATTCATTAATAATATCCCACTGCAGCGTGTCTTTGATAATTCGCCTTCGGGATCATGCTGAAGCATTCTGGAGATGCAGTCGTGTAGATGTCGCGGCCATTATATCGGTTTCTTGTCGAGTTCAGTGCTGCCAACACCGCAGAATGGTATTGGTGTTCTGTCCGACCAGAACAGTGGCAATTTCTCGAGCAGACAAAACAACCCTCCCAAAGCCCAATTATCGTACCGCTTTCAAACTCTGTTAAGTGTCGGTGTTTTGGGGCAAATCTTGCTTGTGGCACTTCTGAGGATAACACGACCCTAACCAATAATCTGGGGTGAAGGCTAAGGGATACATCTCAAACTGTAGGTTTGATGATTTAAGGTTTATGTGGACGTTACACCCAAATTGGTTTTTTTGTGTCTCAGTCTCTGTAATACGGCTGTCAACGCACTTTTTTAAGCGATAACTCTCATTAGAAGAGAGCAGTTTGAGATAAGGTTTTCTAAATTGCTTTCATCTACGCTGCAACTATCGCTAAAACTGTGCGCACCATGTACTTGTGCTTCCAATGCCAAATTTCAATAAAGACTGACTTAGAAGGGCTAGAAACGAGTTAAATTACAACGGTTCTAGCGCGGAAAAGAAGTGGTAATCAATACCTTACAATGTTAAACAGCCGAATATTACCACTTTTACATTCAACCCGCTGAAGCAGACAAAGGGTGTTTTATTTCCAAAGCAAATATTGTACGTAAATATAATATTTACTCAGTTAAGGTCTGGGGGGGGTTCCGCTCAAAAGCCTATATGTACATTAATTAACGTTATCCGGACGGATTTCAAAATTGTTTGGTATATTAAGATAGAAATTCCTTGAAAACAGCAGACATTAAATGACATTGACGGAGAACGTCAAGGTTGACAGACACAATATTTACCCAACCGTGGCTATGTAAATATTCATTGTAAAGGAATTTAAATTAATAAGGTGTAATTGCAACGATATTTTATATTCCTAAAATCAGACAATGTTGACCAACCTTGTTAACAATGGAATTTAAATTAATTAGGTTAGCTTATAACAACATCTCTAGATTTGCTTAGTTAGGTAGAAACCTATAGCACACAGGGGTAGAAAAGGGTTTAAGGACCTTGATTAATAACTCAAGGACAACACTAGTATATTTCATTAGGAGTCTGGAAATAAAGATTTTTCCGTGTGCGCGTGACAAGTCATGCAAGCACGGAAAAATCCATTTCCGGACGTGTAATGAAGGATACTTTTTATTATACTTATCTAAAAACAACGCAAAAAAGGATAAAAAGTAAATTTAGAACATTTTATTTTCAAAGTAATCATAATAAATCGTAATAGTACCAAACATGATTAACATTTCCATAGCAACGATATATTTATTATCGGCATTTAGCGCATGCAAAAAAAAATGGAGATCAGCAAAAATTTTACGTGCGCTATTCTGAAAATGCCACCTTTACGTCTTTGTAAAACCAGATGAAAACAAGGTGTTTTCATATAAGTATAATAAAAAAGCTATTTAATTAGATAAAGTATGTGCAAAAATAATTCACAAACGAATTTTAAATAATCGCATACTTTGACTAAGACATTTTGGAAAGCTAAACTGTTTGCAAAATTGAATTTATCAGAAACGATAAATGGGTAAAATAACCTCCAAATCAGTATTTTAACGACATTTATTCAGATTTAGTGCACGCAAACATTTATGCTAATAAAGTTTAAACTATGTACGCTGGTTTGAATAATTTTAGCCGAATTGATGTAATTTGTAGGAGCAACCTTGGCAAGGTTACCTTAACGGTGGCATTTCAAGGACAGTAAATACAACATTTGCTCCATATATATGAAAACGTATTTTAAAAATACATTTAAATAAATTAGGCAGGGTTGCAAACTATATCGCAGAGTGGCCTACATTACAGGAGTAAACGTATTAAACTAAATATTTCAAGGATTTGTATAATATTTGAGAGGGTTGAGGCATAGATTTCTAGTATTCTGCAGTTTTAATTAATTAGATTAATTTAAAAGATGTTTGCAGATGCTTTTCCTTAAACAGCGTAAGTGGTGTCCGCGGAGTAGTGGCCGAGGCTCTTGACTTCGAAGCTATTCTATCAAAGTCGCTTAGGTTCGATTTATAAGCATTGCACTTTTCCATGGCGTATGCGGTTTCTTAGTTGTAGTTGGGACATTGGTTTTCAAGGGTGGAGCACGTTAGACCCATGGTATAGTACGAAATGTGCTGGGCCGATTTCGTATATTTGAAAGATTATCGGTAAATTGAACTATTTGATAGATAAACTACTCAAAAGAATTAAGGGGTCACGTTTTTCAAAAGGTATATCTTTCTTATGATATCAGCTAGAAGATAGGTGTTGATATATTCCAGCAATCAAGTATTCAGCTGCGGTGTTTGATTGCGTTCGTTTGGTTTTCCGCGTTTCTAAGAAACCGTAAATAAATAAGTTTGTTTTGTTCGAAAATATGAGTATTTGCATATGATTTTAATTACTGCAAGACGGCGGTTTTTTAATACAACCACAAAATATTGATGTTACGTGGTCAAACGAGCAATGAGAAAACACTTGAATCCAGTAGAAGTATCAAGAGCAGTTACCTTACTACAAGAAGGTAGAGTGCAGCGAAGTGTTGCTCAAGAACTCAATGTAAGCCAGTCTGTGGTGTGGAGCCTCTGGCAGAGGCACCAGCAGACTGGTCTTGTCACCAGGAGGCCTGGACAGGGTCGCCACAGAGCAACAAGCCTACTACACGACCGATTTTTGAGACTTCAAGCCCTTCGCAGCCGTTCGACAACCGCTCGTAGTCTTCAAATCGACCTTTCCAGAGCCAAGCAAGTTCAGATAAGCGACCAAACGGTAAGAAATCGACTTCGCGAAGTCCGTTTGAGATCTAGACGTCCAGCAAAGAAGCCAAAGTTGACCAGAAATCATCAACGAAGGAGGATGTTCTTCGCACGTGAACAAGAATATTGGCAATTGAGGCAGTGGAGTCGAATGATGTTTTCAGACGAGTCGAGGTTCAAGTAATGGACAAATGATGGTAGAGTTAGGGTGTGGAGAAGGCCAAACGAGTGCTTTTTACCAGCGTGTGTTAAGGAAGTCGTGGCGTTTGGCGGCGTTTCAGTAATGGTATGGGGCGGCATTTCAATAAACGGCCGCACTAAACTTGTTGTCATCAGAAATCGCTCTCTCACGGCAAAAAGGTACATTCATGAAGTCCTTGAAGAACATGTCCTGCCTCAAGCACTTGCCATGGGAGAAGATTTTTTATCTATGCTCGTCCCCACACGGCTAGAGTAGTTACTGAGTATCTTGGCCAGAATAACATAGCCACTATAGAATGGTCAGCACTCAGTCCTGACCTTAATCCCATAGATCATTTATGGGATTAACTCGAACAACGTATTCGCAAGCGTGTACACCCACCAGATACGCTGGGAGACTGGAACAAGCTCTCATTGAAGAATGGCGACGTATTGCCCAGGAAATCATACGCAGACTGATTCGCAGTATGCCACGCAGATGTCATGCCGTAATTCAATCTGGAGGAAGCTTTGCACGATATTAGGTTTAGGTATTGTTTGGGTTTATTGAGAATTCTTAAGAATTTTAATTTTTTGATATGAGTTTTCAATTTAGTTTCTGGTTCACTTTAATATAGTGTTCAATGTGGTAGATGTTAAGATGGTATCCAATTTGTATAGCATTTCATTAAAATAAATGTTTCGACAATGCGTATACCAAGTTTCATTAAAATATCATCGGTCCTAAAAAAACTTCAAGCATTTGAAATTTTGACCCCTTCATTCTTTTGGGTAGTTTATATTACGCTCAAAAAGGCATCAAATGATGATTACGAGACCTTAACTCCAAGCTAAATCAAATATTTACCCAATGTAGTCTATTTTTTCTAAGAAGTTTAAGTTAATTAGATCATAGTATTTTAGAGATCCATCTATTCTAGTGGCACAGATTTACTAAATTCTACAAATAATTCAATGATCTTCAATTAAATATTTCAAGGACAGGTATAAAGCGTTTATTGTCTTAGTGATTGTAAGCCTTCCTTGTATTATTGTCTTAAATTGAAATATATATCTGATCTTCTGTGCAGGTACATCTCCTTAAAAATACCACACCATACAATGATGTGACCTTAAGTTGTAGTAAGAATGTAACGTTTGCGCGATGTTAATATGTTGCAAATGGATCACATAAATAAATTTAACTAATTTACGCAGGTTTGAAGAATAGAGCTCAAAACTGAACTATTTATAAATATAGACCTCCTAAGGATACCAAATGATACTTTAATGACCATCAGTTCAATATTTCAAAGGCGTTGGATACAAACAGGGACCCAATAAAAGAAGTTCAAATAAAATAAGTAAATGCAAGCTATGCATTTTACAGCTGCTTATATTGAACGCAGCAAATAACTAGATGATCTTCAATTAGCAATTGTAAATAGCAAATTAAATAGGTTAATTAACAAAAAATGTCTTTAACTTTTTAGGGACACAACTGCGTAAGAGCAGCAATTGACCTTAAAAATATATTTCAAGAGTAGAGAACCAAAATTTAGGCGATGTTATTTGGCAAACATTTGTCATAAGAAATTTAAGAAAAATATTAAATTTGAAGATTAGTCTCAAACCACTTCGTTGATGGACCACCTCCTAAATTCATTCAGTTGTGAATGACATTTCTATATCAGTACGGGTAACTAAGGAAAGTGATTTCCTGTTAATTTTATCAGATCAAAGCATCCACAATTCAGTTCATCCAATTTCCTTGTGTTAAATTTAGAAAATTAATGGGTGTATTCGATATTCTTGCATATAGGTGCTATCACTGCTCTAATTGCATTCCTATGATGTTAGAGGAGCCAATGCGAATAGAAATTGAAGGTAAACTTTTTTCAGTTTGTTACATGAAGCAGTTGACAACACTTTCTTCACATATATATGCAATCAGCGTAAAAGTACAGGAAAATTGCTTCCAGCCTCTTCCAACGGGTGTATATTTGAACACTACTTACAGCATAATAAGTGATAACATAGGAGTTCGTAATTCACTTCAGTGCCATGAATGTCTCTTGGGAACTTTAGGTTTATAGTGTTTGCCGTGATACTCAAAGGATGTCAGCGAGAGGTTGCCTTTGCAGGAAGATCATTTATAAATTCAAACCCGAACCATCAGCTGCAGCTGACGGATTACCTGCTTTCTGTAGGAAAGGGCCGCTGTGATTTGTGATTTAAATTATTTAAAACTGGCAGGAATTTAATATCCTGCTATTAATTTATTTGTAGCTAAGTATTGGAATAAAATAATCATTTCGTGTAAACTTACAAAGTCCAAAGACTTCCCTGAAAACATTTCTTAAAATCAAGTGTGAAATACGTGTTCGTGACACATAAGTAATTAAAATCGAAATAAGCTCCCCAAAAATTGAAAAATAAGACTCTGCAGAAACTTTTCAGTTTTCCTTAAAAAGGTTTCTACAACGTCAGGTACGAAATTTACTTTCCTAGTCAAGCAAGACTTTTCAACAGATAAGTATCTTACGGTAATGGAAAAATTAATATGCACTTCCATTTAAATTAACTAACTTTTACAGCCATTAATATACTCTGACTTGCAAGTTCTCCGTGCTTGTTCTTGTTTATAATTTTTGTCGCTAAAGTAACTTCATTAAAGTGTCAAGTAGCAGGTCAACCTCGGACTGTCATTAAACAAATTAGTTAGATTAAGTTTGATATAGGTTCCGGGTCTTTGTATAATTTAGGCCGTTATCCAGGTTAGGTCAAGTGATTATTGTAAGTGACCCAACTAAAACTAGCCCTCTTCATATTTAAGCCGTTTGTTCAGGTGTTCGAAATTGTTCAGCGAACATGGAGCTTGATT
Source organism: Limonius californicus (assembly GCA_014611495.1). Classification (NCBI taxonomy): domain Eukaryota; kingdom Metazoa; phylum Arthropoda; class Insecta; order Coleoptera; family Elateridae; genus Limonius; species Limonius californicus. The sequence goes on from JABXWE010034117.1 coordinate 14,397, forward strand.
TCCAGTTTGGACGTTTATTTTAGCTAACGAAATTATTATGCCTTTGATGAATACGGCCTGCTAAGTTGGATGAATGGGAATTTAGTAGTAGTTTGGCAAATACACTACTAATTTTAAATTTTAACTTATTGAGTTTTATGAATAATGTACGGGTAGTATCGGTTTTGGTTAATACAAGGTTGTAGAAGAAAACATGAAATTGGAATAATGATAATTTAATACAGTTTAAGCTAGATAAATTAGGTATAAAATGGATAGCCACAGAAAACTGGTGTAAGTGTGGAACACAACAGACGTTGTCTGATGTGGGTACCAGGACATCGAGGTATAGAAAGCAATGAGAAAGTAGACGAGCTAGCCAAAACTGGCCGCGCAGAACAGCTAATATGTCCCAGAGCCAACCTAGAAGATTTCGTATTGCACAGCCACGGAGCAAATTAGAAGCTGGTTAAGAGTCGAATACCACAAAAACTGGAATGAGCACATGGGCATGAGACATTCGAAGTCTCTTATCGGAGGACCATCCAAGAAACAGTCAGGAAAACTCCTTCCGTTTGGAAGGGAAAAAACGATGCACACAACAAGGATCCTCACAGGGCATTGTTGTATAAACTAAAACCTTCACAACATAGGGCTTGCAGAAGACCCGTTTTGCAGATTCTGTGACGAGGAAGATAAAACTCCTAGTCACTGCCTTTGCTACTGCGAGGGAGTATTCGATCGCAGGCGAATAGATTTTGGGGAAGTCCCAGAAGAAATTAAGGTAATCGCCTATGCTGACGATCTTGCGATAGTAGCCCTAACCAAAAAGGAAAGAGACTTAATGGAGACAGTGAATACCACACTTGACAGAATAAATAAATGGATGAAAGACAAAAAAATGGAATTCGTACCAGAAAAGTCGGAGTCCTAGTGGAAAAAAAGAAACATACGCGCATAGATTTCCAAAAGGAGTAATAATACGTCCAAAGGGAAGAGTTAAATATCTGGAAGTAATACTAGACAGACATCTGAAATACGGCGATCATATAACATAAACTGTGAACCGAGCGAGTGGGGCGGCAATCATAAAACTGATGCCTAGATTAGGAGGGGCAGGCAGGAACAAAATAATAGTATTAGGCAGTGTGGTTAACTCGATTGTGTTATATGCCGCGGTAGTATGGAAGGATGTTCTTAACATACGAAAGTACAAAGAAATGACGCACAGACTACATAGAAAGGTAGCTATTAGAATATGCAGGAGCTATAGGACCATAGCGACGGAGGCAGCAAGAGGACTAGCAACAGTGATACCATTGGACCTGCTAGCAGATATTTCATTGTGGAAAAAAAAGAGAGCACGAGGAGATAAGGTACCATTTGACCCAGACCGTGACAGGACACGGGTGCTTCCATCCAAGCATGCCTCCAACGCATTGACAAAGTCCAAACAGCAAAATGCATCTATTGCGAAAAGGTAGACACCGTGCAACACATGATACTAGCAGTACCCAATCCAGACAACATGATCGTGATGATGCTGAGCAGTAAGAGATCATTGGTAATAATAAATACAATGATTACATCAATAATGACAGAGAATAAGAAAGGGGTAGACAAGATGGCACCGGGCTGAAGTAATGTTGTAAAATGGTCCCGGGCTGGAAAACCACAGCCAAGGAGGGGTCTTAGACGGTAGGAATCCGGCACTACTCTAACCAGCAGGGCGCCTATGAAGGTTTCCTCTCCTTGTTATTTTCATTTTAAAATGTGCCGCTTTATATGAATTGATTTCTTAATTTGTTTGCCGCTTCGCCAGAATTAATAGCGTTATTTTAATTGCAGTCTTATTTTTGGTTACCATTTTCGCTATTTTGTTTTGTCTTGAAAATTGAGTTATGGAAGGCCGGTTCCCTTAAACCTTGAAAGTTCTCTTTGTAGGCTGATTTTCTGCCGACCAAATTCTCGGAAGTCTTGATCTCGGCGTTGCACGTGTTAGAAATTCCTTCTAGAACTCTTGCTTAACGTTTCGTAATATGGTGCAACATCTTTTGGGAAAATGCAAACTCCCGTTGCGTTTTTAAGTGAGTCAATTTTCGATCCTTGTTTGCTCCGGTTGTCCGAAAGCTCCATCAATCGGCAATCGTAATTACGTTAAGTGCTGCAGGGGCGGCTTTCGGGTTTTTTTTTTCGAGGGGTATCCGTTATCTGTGTTCCGTTTCGCTGTTTTACCAATGGGTAATAAACAGACCATCGGCTACGGCCGGATTTAATAGGAAGCACTGGATTTAACCCAAACAAAAGGCAATTCTTTGCGAATTGGCCCATCGCCGTTAGGCGGATTATTTCCGAAGACCAGCTCCCGTCCCTTTGCGGTTACCGTCGATGCGAAGAGCGCATCAAACTTCCGGGCCCCAGGCTGTTGACTTCATTCAATCAAGTCTCCAGGGGGTGTAGTTGTAGATTTTCATCATCATCCCGTCAACTCTTCGAAATTGTGCTTGCCTCGCAGCGAAAATTCAAGGTAAAGACTTCCAGTTTCGTGTTGTGACAAACAAACCTTTTTTTTGCTCGCGTTAACTTGCAGACTTCAAATTTAATTTCGGGTAATTACAAGAGAAAAACGACCTTCAGTCGCCATATGTGTTGTTAATTTGTTTTATAATAAAACTACCAGATTATATTCTATTTTTGTGAACTTCAGCGTCACTGGTGTTTCATAACTGAATGCAGAAGCAGAACGTAAATCTCGTTGCACCAGTGGCGGTGAGTCCATTTCTCTGAAGGTTCAAGAATTTTAACCATGTAATTCAAACTTTTTGTGTTATAACTTGTGTCATTTTACTGTACTGTCATATTTGAACTATTTCATTATATGTGTTTTAAAGTTTACTGTCTCTTATTGTGTCTTTTGTACTTGTTGGTGTAAAAATTTTGCAAGCTTTAAATATATAGGAGGAGGCACAATCACGGTAAGTTCCGTTCCCGTAAGCTGTTGGCTTCTCGGCCTTCCACGAGGACCTACAACCAGCTGGATTTGTAAGGTGGCGCCCACTTATTTTGACTCGCCCTGTACACAACTAAAGATTTTCGCCCATAAGCGATTTTCACGAACTCCCCCTACTCCTCTGAGCTAAGCTGTAGGTCTTTTTCCATCAAGCTAGTTACGAATCGTCGAAAAAGCTCGATTGGCACGTAACATCCTTTAAAAAAAGGGGTTAGCTTAGGTTAGGTTAGGCTAGATTAAGTTAGGTATTTTATAAATATATAATTTTTCTTTCTCTCTCTATCTCCAAAATGTGCATATTAGGTGTTGGTATGATTTTTAACTTGTATCCATATTTTTTTTGGTCAAATAAATTTTATTATTTTGGGTCAAATAAATTTGGTTAACATATTAATTTTGTCAAATTTATTTAAAACATTTTTACTTTCTCAAATACATTTGGTATTCGTTGTTTGTTGTGTTAAGAACATTTTATATAAAGACTTTTTATTTTTATACGGGGGCTTAATGCCCGGGTGGTTTTTATACGAAGGATGATTGTCCTAGAACTTACAAAATAGAGAAACTTAGTACTATTTGTTTCAATTCTGTAATTTATGAGATTATATGCAGTTAGTTAACAAGAACTCAACTCTTTAAATATCTCCTGCGAGAGCGCAGAAATGTCATTTTACAGTTATGGAAAAAGTGGATGTACGAAACTCCACAATACAAGTCTGGAGGATTCTTTTATTCAAGGTGTAGAGCAAGTCGTCCATGAATATTTCTGAAAGATTGAAGATACACTGATTTGAATGAACATTCGATTGAATCCTCAAGAAGATTTTCCTCTCTTGTTAGGTGGTTAAATTTGATTCTGTAAATTTTTTATGTCGGAAATGCAATTTCAGGCAAGTGTTTTCTTTGTAAAATTAATAACAAAATGTGTCCTTCTTCCATTATTAATTTTAAACTCCTCTCTTTAATTGCATATTGAAGTTTTTCCAAGAAGAATCTAATTTCGTCCTGCCAACATTCTCAAGTACCGCTGGAGCAAATGGAGTATTAACAAAACGCGAAGCCCTCTTCAAATATTGAAGACGAAACCCTTATATTTGTATGCTTAGGTATTCTGCGACTTCTACTTGACACGACGAACACTTCACCGAGTATACAAGATCCCCATTCTAATCATTCTTAGTTCAATTACAACACGATTTCGCGCTCTTTTTCTTACGTTCTTGGAGGTGCAGTTCAATCAGGTTTACGTGGAGGAAAATTGAATAAAAAATAATACGGGGTCCTGATTTCTGATTCAACAGTTCATTGTTTCAAGCGCCCTGCACTTGATCGACCTACTGCCTCAATTAAGTGAACCATTGTGAAGCTGAAGGTGGATATTTATTGAATTCGTAAATTCCGAACGAGAAATTCGAATGGATTTTACGAATTCATTTAGTGGAGAAAAATAAGGAGCTGCCGGCGAATATTAGCATTACAAGCTAAAATATTTACACTCGGACCGTTTTCTGCTTGAGCGAACTTTGAGAATGCTTTGTAGATTTGGAAGCAGCGATTATGTATACGTTCACGCCCACGTCGGCGCTATAGAAGAATAACATTATTCACAAGCGAAGAAAACTTGGCATGGCTCTCGATGTCAAGAGATTTGACGTTTATTTCTATTGAAATTGACTGTTCAAGTCCCACTAAATCGAATTTCTTAGCGAAAACATAAATATTTTTGTGGGAAATGATGTAAAAAAGTATAACATAAATGCCTTTCACGGTTCATGTTTCTTTTTATGTGAGTTTTCTTTTAGAAATGATATTACGTCAATGACGAAAATCTTATATACAAGATCTCGGGGTTTCTTATTATTTACAGGTTGTATTTAAATCAAAATTGTTCTACAAGAACTAACATTTAGATTGGACATTTCTTTAAATCCTGTTAATCGCCCAACT
>JABXWE010034118.1:0-31150 GCA_014611495.1 Limonius californicus
CCACTTACTAAAAATGTTCTGTATTTTAGTAATTGATTAAGACTAGAAGGGAAATACCGTAGCGATCTTGGTCCCCTGACCATAATCCCTGAATACATTTAATTGCTATTTTTTTTAACCAACTTTATTTAGCAATTACAATAGTTAAAGTAGTTCTATAAACTAATTTTATGTTCATAATTACTGATACAAGAGGATGAAAGAAATAAAGGCAGGTGTCCTTCACGTAAAGGCTTGAACCACTAACGTATCTGCTACTTGCTATCTTAAAAAACATATTTAGAACGCGTGTGTGTGTGTGTGTGCACCTTTTATGTATATTTTATTTAAAGACTATAAACAAACAAGAAAGCAATCCCAGTAATTCCATTTCCATTGTTTATATAGTCGGTTGATCCTTATCAGAAATTGCGAAAACATTTTATTCCAATCGAGTGTATGCAGTAATTCAGCTTATTGATCAACTGGTTGGAAAATGTAGACTATTATTTTCGCTCACGCTCCAATTTACATACCGTAAAGAAACTAAATATTAGGTATATGGTTATTTGAGAGCGGGAACATATTTTTCTTATTTAAGCATATAATTTAAACAAATCATAACATTGTTGACTACCTGGTATTCAAACTCATAATTGCTACTTATTAAAAATGGTAAGATATTTTATTGTAATCACAAATAAGTGTAGTCCGTATTTCAAGTAATTGATCAATTGTTTCCAAAAAAAAAAGCATAAAAAATATATTAGCTTGGCCCCTTAATCATCATCATACCGCACTTCTCTAAATCAATTTATGCGGTACGCAAAAAAATATAGAACTCCTCCACATGTAACTATAGCATGCGTTTTAAATATATACATAATATTTCAACTTAGCCTTCTAAATCACCGGACCAGATATGGTTAAACTAGTGAGAGACAGAATTGTGGTAAAGCTTAACTAACTTTGTTAATTATTACTTTAGTTTACTATTTGTGTATTTGGTTAGTCCATTAGGCTAGTTTTGCAAATGTTGATGTAATTGTACTTCTTATTTGAGGATAACTACAATAACACAAAGCGAATACGCAGCGTTATTGAAACTGTTAATATAAATGAAGAAATATTATATTTAAAATATGAAAATTTCTTGAATTGTATTATTAAAAGTAACAGCTACAATGTTCATTCCTCTTAAATGATTCTCGAAGAGTTTCCATTAATTTCTTGTTACTAGTTCATATTTTTATTGTCAATTGGCGATATTTTGGATAATTAGCACGTTAGACATTAAACAATTATTCATCCTTATAAAGCTATTTGATAATGCTACGTAAATGGGGAACTAGTAAATTAATTACGTGGCCTCCTGAGTCACCTCACCTCACACACATTTTTAAAAATAAGAAAGAAATATTCGACGCCGCTTGTATGGGATCATAAAATGTGTTTTTGTAAATTGGCAATTATTTTTCTTGTAGGAAAGATCCTTCTCCGTGATATAAACCGCAAACAGTTTATTTTATGCCAATATCCAACTAAGCAAACTGGTATTTGAGGTCGTGGAGCAATTCCCTATACAAAACGTCGCGTATTTTGTACTGTGTCATCACATTTATAGAAATCCACAAAAGCTCTATCGAAAGGCATCAAGACTATTGAATTGCCATTTCCATGCCATATAACCGAGCGGGCATCCAGTGTAAACACACCGCATTTGAAGTGAATCTCTTACGTAACGTAACATTTACTTCATATGTGTTTCTAAATTCTGGTACTTGTCTGAGCTTTCAAATGCAGGTTTAAACGATATCCTTAAATCGGAGTTCAGGTAAATATATTCGGATCCTATAATAGAACTCATAGATTAAAAATCTTACATCTAGGCCATGGACTACGGCGCAGCGTTCTTGGGACGCATACTTAATGTAGATTAAAATTTGTCACCACATGAAGGCTTCTACGTCTACCTTAATATTGAAATGGATATTTATAATATCCGGAGTTTTCAGTTAACAGCTTTCCACTTGATGGAACATATATTGAATGCTTCAGACTAGGTTCATACCTTTCCGTAAAAAATTGTGCTTTAAAGGCGTGCGGAGATACATCAGAAGTATATTGCTTAAAACTGCTAACATTGGAAAACAGTTTAATGGAGCAATTTAAATTCTGTCGCATGCCTGCCAAATAAATACATGTGTAAGGAAAAGGAGATAGGGAAATTTAGTGCGCCTGTAAAGATCACGGTGTATGTATAAATAGTAATTTATATTACGCTCCTGGAGTCTGGAGTTGCTTTGTTGTTTACCAGAGCCACTATTTAACATTAAAATTTGCAATTGACACACGATATTCCATTTGCGGTTTTAAAGTACTACGACGGATGATCCCGGTTATATTGGAAAACTTTTGAAAATTTGTCAACGGTTCAAATTAAAACTTTCCATTTCATATTGCTAATTTTCATCATCATCATCATCATCATCATCTGACATGGAGCTGACTCGAGGGTCAATCCTGGATTACACCAGACGCATTTAAAATTTTAAATTCAGCTGCTTCAAGTTCACATAGCAATTAACACTTAAATTCATAAATGAACAAACAAACGCCCTGTGGCAAATTATTGACCCAAAAAGAAAATTGCTATCTGTACATATGACTTGAGAATTATTATAGCTGTCCATTGAGATAGAAGGGGTTATGCGTTTAGATGGAGATAAATAAGGATGGAACTACACTTGGAAATAAGAGCTTCAGTTCAATAATTATTGGAATAATTTTCATAAATATTATCAATGTTTCGCTTTTTTGGTATCTTAATTTAATACTTTAATTTTAGGACTATTAGTTAAAAAATCTAAACACATCCTTGATTGTTAATATACATCAATATTGCACATTTAAATAAAAACACGAAAGTACCACAGAGGTATAGAGGTAGCCCTCGGTTTACGCTTCAATTCCGGCGTAAATCGAAACGGCGTAGACTCGATCCATTTATAATGAGAGCCCTATAGTTTGGTTCTATGCCATAGTAAATTACGCATACTTTTATTCCTGCTACAACTGTTTTCGTTTATTTGTATTTATCATAATGTTACTCACAGTCGACGGCAATAAGTTTATAATTTTACGTATATTAGGACGTGTCTGCCCATTTTTTTTTCTCCGTATCATCTTCTTTTCAAGCACGATTGATTGACGTGGTTTTTGGTACCATATCCAACTAACTTTATTGTACCTCTCTTATTAGACACGATTTTAATTTTTTTCCGTTTAAATGGATTTCGTTAATAAAACTTGATTTGATACATGTTTGTTGCAACAATGTCATCCGTCCGCAAACACAACGTAAGCGCTTGGCCATATTGTGAATCGGCGTAAATGGAACCGTCGCAAATTGAGAATTCCAGTGGTAGAATTCAGAATACAGCCTGATAATACTTAACAATTGTAGTAAGCCAAACTCGCTTTTATTTTGTATTTGTAATTAATCTATATATCGCGGATTACAATAGTGAAGACGAAATTGTACCAGATTGACATATTTAAATTCGTTTCGATACTGAACTTGCACTAAAGTGTTAATTGTTAAAAGTTTGAACTGTACATGTATTGCTTGTATGTGGGGATCGAAAATGGGGTTTTTTCTTTTATAACGTCAATACTTTTGGAAAAGTGAAAAGATTATTATAATTTTCTTAATTGATTTTTTTTCAAATTACATCTAGGTTTAGACCAAAGTGGCATACAAAAGCTGTCCGTATTGAAGTGTAATAACATTTAGGGGAATTTCCTATAAATGGGGAACATCGAAATGGAATTGGATTTTTCTAGGCTGTGTTAGATACTTCCTAATTTTTATATCGCTAAAGTATATTTTATTATTTTTTTTTTCAGTAGTGCTGTGATATTATCCCACTTTTTCACGGACACAGTGATTATTGTGACAGCGCTTTACACTGGATCTAATATTTTAAAACTAGTTGGTTTAATATGCCTCGGATATAAAACGTACTCACTTCCAGTTCTAAAAGTTTGTTTATTTTCCCAGCGTGGAATGTATACGTAATAATTCCGTATGCAGCACCAAACTCCGCTACTAAAAACTTTAATCCAAATAAACTTGTTGCTGTGGTGCTCTTCACACGCTAGATCAATACAAGTTAAATGCAATTAAATCACAAAGTTCGATAAAGGAAGAAGAAATGCGTGAACCCCATAATAACAAAACTTTTATTTATCATCATCATTCCCTTTTATTGTACCCTTCGGAAGCGAATTTTTCATTAGAATAAGTTTGTGTCCCCTAATTGTTATTTTTTTACATTAAAGGTATAGCGGGTAGTAAAATGTCACCAAAAAGGAACTTTGGAAACGGATCAGTATCATGCACTGATGCCACCTTCATTAAACATTTGTTTACATTAAAAGTATACCGGGCAGCAAAAAAGTCACCAAAATGAGACTTTTGCAAACGGATCAGTATCATCTATTTTCAATGGCACTAGGTTTTTTCCCGAATGTTTTTCAAAATTTGCCCCTGATAAAGATGTACGGGAGTTGAACGTCGCCTTCTTCACCAACGAAATTTTCTCCTAATTGTACGACGTGCAATCAAACAGTTTCAAGAGTAAACAAATAAAAAAGAAAAACGTACTTGATTTAAATTTGTCCTATGTCCCTTTCTTCTAGGCTACTCGATGGAGAGCTGCAAACTCCCCATCGCTTCTGCTACTGTGTGAATGCTTTCCGGAAGTCACGTTATTTAAGTGTGTCAAGCACCTGTATCTCTTTTATGATTTTAAAAGGACGACCTCAAGGGTTGCTTGAATTTCGTCTTAGGGAAGAGAAATAAGTCACAGGAGGCCAAATCTGTTTGTACAGCAAAACGACAGCCATCACAGTGGAAGAATCTTCACTGCCAAGACCGAAGAAAGCGAAGCAGTTAGAGCGTGGTTGTCATTTCTTCTGACATTTGTAGAGTTATATGCTGTCAATTCACTCTACTAGAGGGTCAGATTGTCAGTGGTAAGTTTTACTGGAACGTTGTAAGGCGTCTGAGAGAGCAGATCCGGCGGAACGGTCTGAACTGTGGGGAAAGGGCAATTTTGAGCTCCATCTTGACAATGCACCCGCTCAGAATTTGCGATTTTTGGCTGCAACAACATGATCGTCGCTGTCCAATCCCCGTATTTGCCAGATTTTCCCTCCCTTGGACGTCTCGTCTTTCCTAAGATGAAGCTTCAGCAACTCTTGATGTCGCAATTTTGAAATCGGAGAAGAGATCCATCGTGAGTCGTAGATATTACTGGAGACACTTAAAGAAAGCTACTTCCAAAGAGCACCTGAAGAGTGGTTCAAGCGCAGGAACACTGCACAAGGGGAGTACTTTGAAAGGGATGCCGGCCAAACATAAAGCAAGTCTCGTGATGATCCAAAAGTCTACTGAATGTAGTGTTAGAAAAGGAGTCTAGGTTTTAACTGCTGACGTTTCTTTCAAAGTAGTTTCTTTAGGAATTAATGCAACTCGTTTCTCACACTGGCACACCTTTTTGAGTCGTTGTTGAGCATGTTCTATACAAATTTACTATACATACTAGAGGGTTAAGGTGGGGGATTGGGATGGACGGAAGACCACTGTGATGTTTAATGTCATGAATTGATACTCAGGAAGAGCGGTGGGAACCAGCGCGTTTTCGTTATGCAAAAACTGGATATATGGGTGCCATCCCGAGTTTCCGTTTCACATTCGTTTTCAAACGTCTGAAGACCTTGACGTAGTTTTCTTGTGAACGGTTTGCTGTACTTTTCGACATTTCGTCCATTGTGCTGATTGATCACCGCCCTGACAGTTCGGAATCCTAAATATATGGTTTTCAAGGTTTGAAGAGCGACAACTGACTAACAAGCTGAATTCTGACCATGGCGTCGTCACCAAATTCTTCGTTCGTGGTTTTCCGATATTATTTTTCTGAGCTCGAAACAAAACCTTCAAAATGAGGTATCAGTCGCACTCCAGTAAACGCCTTTAAACTGGACACCGTTCATCCGTATTTTAATCTCGCTACTATATTCTGAATTGAAAATTTGGTTTGAAGTAAACTAAGCACCTTTTAGGTTCTAGGAAAGTCCTACAGTTTCCTTAAAGGATAATACAGTTTCAGCGTAAAGTTTTGCCTTTGAAAATACCATTTTCTGTTCGTAGAATGATTACTCCAACATTGAATAAAACTATGATTACTTTATTAGTAGTTGTAAAAATTTACTTCGAGTTAGTTTAAAAATAATTTAGGAATGACTACAAATATTTAAGCAAAACTAATAACATACAGGCAGTCAGCCGACTGAAAACAGCAACTGATTTTCTTGGAAATATTTCACTTTCATATAATAGAAGCTTTTAAATAAATTCTGGGGTGCAGTATACGTGATCAGCAGCTAGTGTAAATTAATTAATTATAAAATAATAAACAAATATACGTTATTTTAGAATCTTTGATTCTAGTATCTTCGGTAATCCTATCTAATTAATGTATGTACATATGTATCCATTTAGCTTGACACAGATAACCTTACTGACCTACAACAACAATGTCCAGTGTCCAGTTTATGTATCGTTATCAGCTAGAAGTTGAATAGCAGATTAAAGGCTTAACATAATGCCCACTTTATGCACGCCCCCCCCCCACCTTCCTCAATGACATTTAATATTCTTGAGTTTCCCTCCCTGCCACGCGTCTACATAAATGAAGCCTATAATGCTATAAACTCTACCTCAAACCACAATATCTCTATATCTCCGATAGAAAAAGGTACAAGGGGGCAAATTACCTTTGTCAGTAAATTTTGAAGGGGGGGGGGGTGCGAAATCTCCGTCCACTGTGTTTGAATAGTTTTTAGGAGGACGAGATTGGGAAAAATCATTTTTAGTAGGAAAGTACAGCCCAAATGAGCTTTTATGGATACTGTTCTGGTCTTTTGTTTACTTTTATACAGAACGGCCGTGTACTGAGAGTTGGAGAAAAACTTTTTTTTACTATATTTAAAACCGTGTTTCAGCAAGTAAATTGCTATGTTAAGTAGGAACTTACACTATCTAAAGTAATCTTGAATGGGGAAAACCTTCGACAATAAGCTCTTTATCAAGTCAAGAATGCGTATTCGATCTGTACTGTTGACTTGGTAAATAGCTTATCTGCAAAAGTTTTAATAAGCCAAAGTTAATTTACATTTTGTTCATCAGTTCATATTGTTGCTTAAGTATTTGTAAACCTTAATTACTGTTTCCGTTTAATTTAAGATTAGTAACGTGATTTATGTATGAACTTCGAATATACCACAATACATGACCAAGGGATTCTGTATTGGACTTTGTACTGAGTTACAAGTATCCAAGACTTTGCAGCATTGAAAGTATCTAAGTTTAGGTATCGCATTGTCGCAATAAGGAAAATAGCGAAATAGCGTAAGTATTAAACTGTTGGTAGTATCACAGTTTAAGAAGTATTGCAGTATGGAAAGTACCGAGATATCGAAAGTAAGAGTGGACGTATAAAAAGTACTGATATATCGAAGAATGGAACGTATCGAAATATCAAAAGTATCAGCGACATCTCAATATTTTAATACTTTTGATATCTGGTTAACATCCATGCTGCAATACTTCGATAATTTGTTTATTTCGATAGCTCTACACTTTCGATATGTCACTATTTCTGATATTTTCCATATTGAGATACTTCGATATTTTTAATATGTCGATGCTATACATACTGCGATGCTTTTGTTACTTTTGGAGACTGGTTTCAACATGCCATACCAGCTAAAGTATTAATACTTTAAGCGAGTATAAATACCTTGTCTACCTAGCCCTAGTTACAGTAATAAAAAGCACCAGGTTTTACCTAACGTGATTTTTCCAGTTTTGCTTCCAAAACTCGTTTGGAAATTATTTCGAAAACTAAGTGGTATACAGTTAAAAAATTGTTATGCAAATATTTTAGCTTCTGCGACCCCTTCCCCAAGTGTTAAAGAATCATATCTCCGTATTTCAATTAAAACGCGTAAAACAATTACAACTAGCTGTCAATTTTTGTGGAGGGATGATCCGATTAATTTAATGTATGCACCCTTTTCTAAAACGTTCCCCTCTATACGTGTTAAAATCGTGGGTGATTTCATCAGTGTTTCAAACCCTTTGGGATAGTTCCATAATATCATGGAAAATAACTCATTTTGAATATAAACGCTATATATTGGCGTAGTTGGGGTAGATAATACGTCCACCAGACAGCACAGCGAAACAGCACTTTAGACTTCAGTATTAAATGAAATTTTGTTCGACTGGTGAAATACTGGCTGCTATTTTATCTCAAACTATTTGGACACAATGTTTGTGTGTCTTTACAATAAACTATTTTAATCCTTTTGAAGTCATACAAAGTCGAACTGAAATGAGTATGATTTTATCACCATTTGGTCTACCTAACTTCAGCAGTTTCCGAAAATTTATATTTAGTTCTCCAGGCGTAGGTCGTATAACGGCCAGACAGCCGTGAAATAACATTGTTCAGTTATTCCAAATCAGGGTTCGGTAGGCATCACTTTGACAAGAACAAATCTTTTGCGGATAGTCAGCAAAGTTCGAAATCACTTCTGTTAAGGTCAACTCGAAGTACTTTTTACTTTCCCATGCTATAAGAATTGATTGCCACAAAATATTGAATTTGACGGTTTAATATCCTTTGGGAACACAAAAAGTAGTATGTAAAAGTTTCTGGATCAGTAACAAATAAGCGTACCTCGATTGTGATAAAATTTGAAATGAAGGGGTTTATTGGCAATTCATTTATTAAATAAGTTTTAATTAAAATCTAAATTGTAATTTTCGACGATATTATTTGCTTTATATCAAATATTTGTGCTCAACTTTCTACATTAAATATTAAGGCCATTATATGGTTTTTTGAACATTCCGAATTAAATGCACATAACAACATACAGTACCACTCGAATATAATGTGACCGTTGGCTTACACGTATTTGTTCACACTCAAAAATACATGTTCACACGCAGAAATACATGTAGCACTCGAAAACACGTGTTTACACTCAAATACCAATGTTCACACCTAAAACTAAATGTTCACTCTCAAAAACACACTGAAAAATCATCTTTACACTTAAAACTTCATGTTCATACTCAAACACACATGTTCATACTCAAAAACAAATGTTTACACTCAAAAATATATCGTCACATTCAAAAATACATGTTCACACTCCAAAAAACATGTTCACACTCCAAAAAACATGTTCACACTCAGAAATATATATAGCACTCAAAAACACGTGTTTACACTCATAATACGAATTCTCCCTAAAAAATACAGGTTCACATTCAAAAACAAATGTTCACACCCAAAACTAAATGTTCACTCTCAAAAACACACTCAAAAAACATCTTTACACTCAAAACTACATGTTCATATTCAAAAACACATGTTCACGCTCAAAAACAAATGTTTACACTCAAAAATATATTTTCACATTCAAAAATACATGTTCACACTCCAAAAAACATGTTCACACTCCAAAAAACATGTTCACACTCAGAAATATATATAGCACTCAAAAACACGTGTTTACACTCATAATACGAATTCTCCCTAAAAAATACAGGTTCACATTCAAAAACAAATGTTCACACTCAAAACTACATGTTCATACTCAAACACATGTTCACCCTCAAAAACAAATGTTCACACTCAAAAATACATCTTCACATTCAAAAACAAATGTTCACACCCAAAACTAAATGTTCACTCTCAAAAACACACTCAAAACTACATGTTCATACTCAAAAACACATGTTCACACTCAAAAACAAATGTTCATACTCAAAAATACATCTTCACATTCAAAAAACACATATGGACACTCAAAATATGTGCGCAGAATTATAAAAAGCCATTGGCTACTCTAAAAGGGCAAACGTATACATAGAGATTCATTGTGGCATTTTAGTTTCTTTTTCTTTATGTTGAGTCGTCCATCACTAGTTGTTTTATATTGGAAATCTAAAATCCCTGATAGTGCGTCTAATAAAATTTTTTAGAACTAAATATATTGTCGCTACAAGCATTGATTCAGAAGACCGACATGTTTTCTGGCTTACGAAAAAGACTTACAAGAACTAAGGGCTTAGATAATATTATAATAATATAATTTTTTTTCATGGGTGAAAGCTTTAAAAGACATGACTCCAGCACATACGCTTAAGGTATAATGGAAATGTTAGATAACACACGATTCGATGTAAAAATATTATTTAACATTTCCATAACTCTTTGTGCTAGTATGTGAATGAATGCCACCACTTGTGTAAATTTTCTCTGCAATGCATATTTTTTTGTACATAGAATTCTTTTTGATTCATAAAGATTTCCTTCTAGGTATTACTTTCTTACTTAGGCACAAATAAAACTTGCTGTAAATTATTTTGTTTAATAAAAGTAATTTGAAACAATCATTTAAACACACCATTATGGTCTTTAAAAAAATCTTTGCTAACAGCGATACTGTTTACGCAATCATTGAAGAAGTCGGGTTTACACTATGTCTCAGTGTCCTATAGGAATAATTAAAACGGTCGTAAATGTATTGGACAATAAAAGTGAACCGGGGTTTTTTGCAGAATATTTTATTCAAAATCGCACAACTAAAGTCGGCTATTTCGTTAAAAGATGAATTGGTTGTCTAGGAAACAAACTCTCACTGTAAAATACTCACTTATAGCTGAGAATTTAATTAAACAACACTTTTGTAATATCTATAAAGAAAAAGAAACTATGTACAAATTAATATTAAATTATAACATCAAAATACAAAATGAATATGGCAATGTATAATAAGCTTTGCTCATTGTGCTTTCTTGCTTTTAATGAGTTAACACAGTGCCGTGCTTCATATATACCGAACAAAACTTATACATTGCTATTTTCCAGTTGTTACGAAAGTTTGGGTGTATTGTGCTTTAGTAAATCGTCGAAATACATACAAAAATGTCAACTCTTAACGGATCGTTTCAGGACGTACGTACATAGTATATATACATATAGTAATGTCATATATATATGCCCTTAAATTTTGTTTCCAATTAATTAATAATTTTTCTTATGGGATCTTTTGGTTGTTTATTACGCCACTGCGAATATATACACTGAGCAGTCGGGTTATATTATTATTGAAATACCGAATTCCCTTTTGATGAGTGTTCCGAGTTAGTGGTATTTCTATTTAATATAAAGGTCATGCCACAGAACAGTTTTAATGAACTTTGCTTGGCGGATATTTGCCCTAGGAGGTTGAGAACCTTTGCGTTACGAGGAAATGGCGAAATGATTGAAAAATCTTGAAACTTGATGCTTATGCAACTTTGGTCATGCAACCGCAATTCGAAGTGCAATATTTGAAATTTTAATCAATGCAACCGTTATTATTTAAATTTTTTTATGCGGCATCTATCGGCATAATAAAGAATTGACTGAATAGGTGAGGTTGTATTACTATACAAAATTTTGGGATGTACAAGGTGCGCTAACTTAAGTACCCTAACTTATATAACACCGTTTCTTGAAATTGTTTTTAGTATTTAATTTTTATCAATTTGAAAATGATGCCAACAAATTATTTTAATAACTATTTAAAAAATATTTATCTGTACGCCACTGATTATTTTCAAAATTATGGTATATTTGAAATTTCAATTTCGATTGTACATTGTTGTAGATTGCTTTGTTTCTGTGACAATTATCATACGTTTACAAATACGCTTTCCTACGACGAGGATGTAACAGCACAGTTTTTCTTTAAATCTAATCAAAAATTCAAATATACAATTTTTGTTTAATTAATCTACGGTATAATATCTATGTTAATATCCTATTTACGCCACTGATTGACATATTGCAACAGGTTGCACTGTATTAGAAGCGACAATTTTATATATTAGCACACCGGCTTTGAATTTAAAAAATTGGCGTAAGAGGTTTCGAATACCAAGCTATTATATTAAATATCGAATTTTTGAATTATTTTTCTAAATTAGTTTGAACTACCCTCTAATGACTGCAATCGATACCACTTGTCGCAAACTAATTTGTAAAACTATATGGGAAGACAACATTGGCACAACTGTGTTATCCCAGGATGAGATTTCATCTAGATGTACTTTTGTTTCATTTTCAATTTTACAGTAATACATACATAATCTTTATTCCATTTATAGCAGCTGTTACCGGTTTTAGACGAACTTACGGTAATACCACACTAGTTTGAACTGGCAGATCAAATTCACAACGTTTTTTTAATATTTAAGTACAACTCTTGAAATAAACGATTTTTTAAAATGGTGTATCCTAGATAATCAATTGTATTACAAGCAATGGTCAACTCTAAAACTTTTAATTTTCAAAAAAATACTGTAATTCTACGAATTGATAAATCTCGTGGCAAAATCCAAAAAATATTTTTAACGGAAGTTATACATAGATGGCACTGCCTATTACAAGCAGTCCAAAAATATTTTTTTAATACTTCAAATACGCGAGATATCAAGCTGATTCGTCGTAGGGGGACTCACCCTGTATATACGAAAGGATACGTTAATGTGGAGATATCTCCCTAATACCTCTCGTTATCTCCAATATATTGAAAATAGTGGAATACCTTGTATTTTGGACTAGAGAGTATATTAGGTGAAATGTCCCAGTTTTGTATGCTATATCTACTGTATATTAGATTATGGTACTTAATTTAATATTTTTAATTTCCTGCTTGTTTTAAATTATGGTGTTAAGTTCATTTTAGTTTTACGAATTGTTTGGGGTCGTATTTGGAGAACACGAATCTTGGCTCAAATAAAACCCTAAAATTTGGTGGAAATTCCCAGGTAGGTATGGCAGTTACACCTTATTGAATGTATCGATGCTGCAGGAACTCGGCGGGTAGTATTTTACCAAACAACAGGCATTTAAAGCATTGGCAGAAATTCAGTTGCCATGGTTACCGCCTAAGAAGCGCCGGAGCCAGGAGGGCGCAGTGAATGCACTGTGAACAAGATCGACAAACTGGAACATATATTGCACGTCTGCGTTTGCCCTTTGCCACACGTCTTCTAAACAACTGCTTCAACATCATATTCTGGAAAATTTTCTTAGATCTTTAGTTGGTGAAGTAAGAGGTAAATTGTTGTTTAAGTTATTTATTCAAACGTCATCATTTTCTAACCCCTAATGACGCACAGATAACGTATACTCATTAAGTAAATGCAATACAGCATGTATTGCAAGTAGAATTTTTCACTGTCGTTAGTTTATCGATAGATTTCTACGAACGATTGCAAGGGAATTTGGCCATACCAAGAAATCGGAATATTTGGTATTATGAGTTGGCGACTCCACGGCTTTGTAGAAAGAACCAAGGAAATGACGAAATTGATTATAAAATCTTTATATTGGATAAATATTTGTCATAAATGGAAACCCCGAAGTAGCGTAAAAGTGAAAGTACGTTTCTTGACTTGGACGAAAATATTATCGGGATTGTTTACATTGGTTTTCCGAAGTAGTCATAACAAACTTGATTTTGTTAACGAACTTAGCAATTATCTCCATGTTTGATGTTAATTACCAAGCAAAACGAATGTGACGTAACTGCCATGTGAGTTTAGTAGAAGATGCTTTTACACGTACGTTGCTAATCATACTAAGTAATTATCAGTTTGGTGTTACTTCGTTATCATATCGTATTTGTTAAAACTAGGTGTACACATCCTTAGCCGCATTTTTATAAACAGGAACCATCGTTGTGATTAAAAACTAGATTTGTCACCGCAATATACCACGCGGCAAAAGTTATGCATGGAAACAAACTTCCTAACCAGCAAATGTGAATCGCAAAAATGGAAAGTATTGGATTATGACTAAATTTATGTCATACGTAAAGAAGAAGAATTAAATAATAATTCAAACATGCTTTTTTATGTTTTACGGAGGGGTTTATTCAAAATGTCATAAATCAGACCATATAATTCCCAGTCAATAATTAATTAATTACATTAACACACCAGCAGATAGTTGCTAAATCTACACAACTGTAGAAATATACCCTTCCCTATATTTAAGCGGTGCATTATGAACTACTGCCAGATAGTGTCTAAATTTAATCCCAACGAGCCATCTTGTTTTCTTACCGCTACATTACCATGTAGTGTCAATATGAAAACCAAGAAAGTACCCTTAATTATATTTAAATGATAAAGCAGACCCAACCAATTACCGGTTACCTTTCCACCAGTCTTCCCGGCATGTTTAATTGGAAAATTGTAGATTTACACACTTAATTAGATTTAAGTGGTGTATCATAAACAGGAGCTAGTCAGCAACTTTCCAGTTCGTCTAAAATTGTTTGGGATCAGCCATTTTGTACCTACTCTTACGGCTACATTACCATGTAGTTTCAATATGGAAACCAGAAAAATATCCTCATTATATTTAAATGATGGATCAGACCCAATCAATTAGCGGTTATCTTTCCACCAGTCTACCCCGCATGTTTAAGTAGAAAATCGTAGAATTACACACTTAATTAGATTTAAGTGGTGCGTCATAAACAGGAGCTAGTCAGCAACTTTCCAGTTCGTCTAAAATTGTTTGGAATCGGCCATTTTGTTCTCTTACCGCTAAATTACCACGTAGTTTCAATATGAAAACCAGAAAAATATCCTCATTATATTTAAATGATGGATCAGACTCAACCAATTAGCGGTTATCTTTCCGCCAGTCTTCCCGGCATGTTTAATTAGAAAATCGTAGAATTACACACTTAATTAGATTTAAGTGGTGCATCATAAACAGAAGCTAGTCAGCAACTTTCCAGTTCGTCTAAAATTTTTTGGATTTAGCCATTTTGTTCTCTTACCGCTACATTACCATGTAGTTTCAATATGAAAACCAAGAAAGTACCCTTAATTATATTTAAATGATGAATCAGACCCAACCTATTAGCGGTTATCTTTCCACCAGTCTTCCCGGCATGTTTAATTAGAAAATCGTAGAATTACACACTTAATTAGATTTAAGTGGTGCGTCATAAACAGGAGCTAGTCAGCAACTTTCCAGTTCGTCTAAAATTGTTTGGAATCAGCCATTTTGTTCTCACTCTGTCACTTCGTCATACCATCTTATCTTTGGCCTTCCTCTTGGTCTGTTTTTCTCTGATTTCCATGTCATTATTTCTTTTAGTATATGGTTTGATCCCTTTTTCTCGTTATGTGTCCTAGCCATCTGATCCTTTGTGCTGCCATTACTTTTACTATATCCTCTCCTTTCATTATTTCTGTGATCTCATGATTCATATATTGTCGTTTTACGTCGTTATCAATACTTTTGAGCCCCATTATCGCTCTTAGCACCTTTCTCTCGAAAATTCTTAGTTGTTCTTTTTCTGTTTGCGTGGGACACATTATTTCAGCAGCATACAGCACCACTGGTCTTATAAGTGTCTTGTATATTCTTATCCTAGTCTGTACTTTTAGTTTTTTGGATTTCAACATTTCGCGATTCGCAAAAAAGGCTTTGTATCCTTTTTGTATTCTATCAAGTATTTCTTCCTTTCTTTCATTGTTCTGAGATATTTGTGTTCCTAGATAGTTGAAGTCCTTTACCTTTTCAAACTCATAGTTTTCTATTTTGACTACTTTTCTTGTATCATCTTTTCCTCTATTGCACTTCATGTATTTCGTTTGCTCTCGTTTATTTCTAGCCCTATCTTCTTTGATTCTTTGATTAGCTTCTTAACGATTTCTGTCATTTTTTTTAAAGATCTTGAAATAATAACTATATCGTCGGCATACGCCAATATTTGTGCCTCTCTAGTCTTCATGTTCCCGTGTACTTTTAACCTTCTGATTGCTCCTTCTATCGCTAGGTTGAACAGTGTCGCCGACAGCGCATCCCCCTGTCTCACTCCCTTGTTTATACTAAATGCATCCGTATACCCTTCTTCTGTTTTCACTATGGCTTTCGAGTTGTTCAGCGTCATTTGTATGCAGTTTCTCAATTTGCCCGGGATCCCCATCTCCTTTAGAGTTTGTATTAGTTTTTTTCTATTTACATTGTCGAAGGCCTGCCTGTAATCCACAAATATCATATGTAATTCTACGTCATGTTCATAGCTCTTCTCCAGTATTTGTCGCATTACGTGCAAAGCATCCACTGTGGACCTTCCCGGCCTGAATCCCATTTGATAATCTCCTATTTCTCTCTCCGCATATCTCATAAGTTTCCTTTGTAATATGGATGTAAGTACTTTATATGTGGAGTTCAGCAGCGTTATTCCTCTGTGGTTGCTGCATAGTTGTAGATCTCCTTTTTTAGGTATTGTTACAATTACACCCATTCCCCACTCTGTCGGCATCTGTTCTTTCCTCCATATTTCTTTTATCAGGTTATGTATAGTTACTTGCAACTTCTCTCCTCCATATTTCATCAGCTCGCCGTTCAATTCATCATACCCTGGTGCTTTTCCATTTTTTATCTTTTTTAACGCTTCTTTCGTTTCTTCCAAGGTTGGTTCTTCCTCTTCCTCTTCTTCTCCCGCTGTATCGTCACCTGCCCTTTCTTGTTCATACTTATTGTTTTCTGCATTTGCTTCATATAGTAAGTTGTGGAAGTATTTCCTCCATATTTCTTTTTTCTTATTTTCGTCGTATTCAACAATAACCCTTTCGTCTTTCAGTCCTCTGTTTCTTATTGTGTTCCCCATCTTTTGGTTTTTAATTTGCTTATAAAATTTCTTTGTGTTGTTGTTTTTATAATTATCTTCGATTTCTTCCATCATTTTCTCAATCCATTCATTTCTCTTTTGTCTGCATGTCCTCTGCGATTCCGCTTTATTTTCCGTATATTGATTTAGGTCTTCTTCTTTCTTGGTCGATAACCATTTTCTTCTAGCTTTATTCTTTTTGTTAATCTTTTCTTGACATTCGTTATCAAACCACTGTTTTCGCCTCGTTCTTTCTTTGCGTCCGATCGTTTTGTCACATGCTCTCTCAACTAGGTCCTTGAGCTCGTTCCATTCAGTCTCTATATCTGTTTTCTTTCCATATCTTTCCATTTCTTTGTTAATTTCCTTTAAATATTCCTTCCTTCCGTTTTCTGTATATAGTTTCTCTATGTTCCTTCTGTTGCATTCCCTGCGTCTTTGCTTGCTTTCATATTCCTGTTTTACTTTCGCAATTACTAGTATGTGGTCTGAATCTGCATTCGCACCTCTGTACGATCTGACGTCTGTTATTATCCTACTATGTTTCTTTTTTATTAATACGTGATCAATCTGGGTCCCTCTCGTTGTACCCGGGGGCATCCATGTTTCCTTGTGTATATTATACTGTTTAGGGCTTAATTTTCCACTAGTTGGAAACGAATGCCTTAGTTTACTTTGTAAATCTGAAGCTGTTGTTGATTAATTCCCTGTAAAACTCGGTTGATAGTATTTCAGCAAGTTTACTTATAACGGTATTGCATTCTTCATTAAGAAAATTAGTATTTTATGTTTACAGGAGGTTACAAAAAAGTTGCTGACGTTTGCACTTTATAGTTACTTCTTTTGCGACGATGTGGCTCGTTTAAAATCAAGTTTTCCTGGAGTGTCATTAAAATTCAGCGAAATTTATGAGTTTGTATGATACATAAAAATGATTTGCTAATGCCCCGACCTCTATTTCATAAAATATCGATATCAGGATGTAGCGAGTAACACAAGATTTGCGTCAAATAATTAAGTTTCTCAATTTTGCCACGCACTTTGAAACTCGTTTAGGCTTACCAAAGTATAACGTAGTTGAATCACTCGGCAATATATTTCAAGTAAAGTCTAGTAAAATTGAGTTTCGCCTTTCTGATAACGTAAATCAATTTCCGGACAGTATGTAAGCAACCGGGATTGAAAACAGGAAAGACCCAGCCGTAGTCACTAGAGCTTTATAATTTATTCTGGCGCAGAAAATACGAACAAAGTAATAACCGTTGTCTGCCAGAAAATCATAATCGTGTCCTAGTTCTAATTTTTCACACACCCAGAATGCGTATTTATCGCAAACATTTTCAAATCGAAATCCATTTCTATAATTGATATTTGTGAATTGACCTGCCGTCGTAGTCGCCAGACGTAGTCCCAAGTAACGCTATTTTTCGATACTTGTACATTTTAGCAGCATGAATTGTTTATACATTTTTCTACACGAAAACAAATGTTGTATCGTTGCCAAGAGCAACCAACGTACGTAGAAGAATGCTTGTATATAGGAAATTTGGGTAAACTTGTATTAAAAGAGAAAGCTGAAAGCGTTTGATTATTATTGATTGATATCGAATTATTGGTGAAAGTTTCATTTATCACGTTTATTGTTATTAAAAAGGCTAGTTCTACAATGGTTAACCTAAAAACAGGGTTTCGATTTATTGCCCTGCTACTGAAAACGCTGAACAAGCTGCTGAAATTTGAGCTTTCAATGCACATAATATAATAGTTAAGAAGTTTGATATTTTAATTTAAATTTACTTTAAGATTAAGACTCGTTATGTATAGAGTGATTAGTAAACCTATTAAGTGATTGAACCTAGAAATTATCATAGAGAAAGATTTAAGAAAATCTGTAACCAATATGAAATTTTTCAATTAACTTGTTTGTAGATGCAACAAGATATACACACCTGTATTTGCAACTGTTAGTTCTTGATTTGGAGTACTATAGCATTGTATTATGTGAATGCGTTACATAGTACCGTTACATTCTCATTGTCATGTATTTAGAGTTCTGTAAATGTTTAGAAAATACATTCTATAACAGCTGTTCGCATATGAAGTGATGAAATCTATATGCGAATTCGCAGCCTCCTAATTCCTCCGACCTGATTCCAATTTATTTTTATTTGAAGATACGCATTTGCGTGCTTGTGTACCGAGTCGAAAGCAATACAACCATTAATCAATCTGTCCAGACAAGAACAGTATCTCTTGTATACAGGGTGCTTTTGAAAGGTCTGCGAAAGTTATCGACAGCGGAGCTGTCATCTATCAATCTGCTTAACAGATTGCAAGAAGTGAACTTTCGTTCGAAAAAAGGACACAAATGCGGGCGCACACGATATGTGCTCTACATTTATTTTACTGAGTCTCACGGCAAGAATATTGCGAGAATTACCAGAAAAAGGATACGGGTTCCTCACCTACCTAATGAATGTTGTATTAAGAGTAAGGTATTTCCCTGAACAATGGAAAGTCGCTACAATAATACTAATACCCAAACCTGGTAAACCACCTACATATATAACTTCATATAGACCAATTAGTCTACTGCCGATTGTATCCAAAATCTTTGAGAAACCATTGTTACGAAAATTAACACCAATATTCGAAGATAATCATCTGATACCCAATCATCAATTTGGATTTCGGAATAACCATGCTGCAATTGAACAGGTGCACCGCGTAACAAACAGAATTTCGCAAGACTTCGAAGGCAAACGCTCCTGTTCGGCTGTCTTTCTTGATATCAAGCAAGCTTTTGACAAAGTGTGGCATCAGGGTCTACTATTTAAAATTAAAAAAGCGCTACCCTCGGATTTTTATGAGATACTAAGGTCATACATAACTGACAGACATTTCCTAGTGAGGTGCGGAGATAGTCACACATCCTTGTTTCCCATTGGTGCTGGTGTTCCCCAGGGGAGTGTTCTGGGTCCGCTTTTATATATCCTTTTTACCGCTGATCTACTACTACTACGACGGCCACATTTGCCGACGATACCGCGATACTCTCATCACATGAAGATCCCAATATAGCTACTGAACATCTCCAAACCCTTTTACAAAAGTTAGAAACCTGGACTACCAAATGGCAAATCAAGGTAAATGAGAGTAAATCAGTTCATGTGACATTTACTCTGAGAAGAGGCACCTGTCCACCTGTATGACTCAAAAATAAACAAATACCACAAGAACTACAAGTTAAGTATCTAGGTATGCACTTAGACCGACGAATGGCATGGAAGAAATATATATGGACGAAAAGAAAACAGCTTGGCCTCAAAATACAGAAAATGTACTGGCTTATAGGAAGAAAATCGCAGTTATCCATAGAAAGCAAAATACTATTATATAAGGCCATAGCTAAACCTATCTGGGAATATGGGATACAACTCTGGGGAACAGCTAGCAACTCAAATATAGATATTTTTAGACGATTCCAATCTAAAGTGCTAAGGTCTATGGTTAATGCTCCTTGGTATGTGCCAAACTACGTTATCCAGCGAGACTTAAATATCCCCTCAATCACAGAAGAAATTCAGAAATACAGTGTTCGTTATCGAGATCGACTCAGTGCTCATCCAAATGCGCTAGTGGTACTCTTGCTTGAAGACGATGATGAGCAACCCAGACTTAAGAGGTTCAAGCCCTCCGACCTATCAAAGCGCTTCGAGTGAATATGCAACCACGTATATTGTTACTAACATTATTACTTAAGTCAACAAAAAATTAGTTATATTACTGGAAATATACAGTGGTTTGTTTCCAACATGTTATAGTTGTTATTATATATACACTGTCATAACATTTATTGAATGCCTCAACGAGACAGATTGTAAAATGAACAATAATAAAAAAAAAATTTACTGAGTGTACGTAGGGTGAGCCTTGGTACATCTCTTATTCCGAATGCTATATGTGTTCCCATTCCGCACATTTCACGTGAAAGAAAAAACATACAAGCTGTAATACATCAGCTAAACCACGTAGATGGTGGTATGATAGTTTGCGTGTTGTAGCTCAGTATTTTAGCCCGGAAAAATTAAGATTAAGAGTTATTATATATTTATTACATATTATTATATATATTATTAAGAGCGCAGAATCTACAGAGTGTTCCTGGGGGTATGCTATTACTAGATATTTTGATTATATATTTGTATTGTGCGGATTCGGCAGGTTTTAGGAACGGTATTGGCATGAGTTTAAACACTTATTTGGAAGCCCTTTACCACCAAGATATTTAGAAAAATAAATACGTATTTCGACGAGCAAGTCGCCGTCTTCGATGAAAACACAGATACACGGCATTACTTGACATATCTAAAGTAACTTTGACTAGGGAAAATCTCTGAAGATACCTTTATCGAAGTTAACAATAGAGGTTAGCTTTTCTAATAGTTTGCTGTTAAGGGATTTCTGTACGTAAACCTTTTAAAAACATCACTTCTCCAACATATATCTGCACCAAACTTCCTGGTATACAGATCTCTGTAGCAATTAATATTTTTCTAGCGCAGCTGTAAAAGTATAATGATCAAAAAAGTATATAGAAAAGATATTGTATTGTTATCAGGGGTAATACACACATCCATCAATACAGACGAATAGGCACGTGTCATATAGCAAGCGAATCAAAATCTAACTTAAATAAGTGACCCGAATATAATAGATATACATAATTTGATTTTCTGAAGTTCATGTCAACAAACCATTAGTCGGTTCAAGAAGCAACCGCAACTATAATATAAACACTTTCAGCAGAAGTTATCACAAATCTTATAACCAGAACAAACAGATGGGGTTTTAAACTACTGAGCAGTACGGTTTCCGTCATTCACTATTTCATGGAATAGGTCATCGTTCGGCTACAAGCATGCGGTTTGATAACGCAACTTGGTGTTTTAAATAAATTTAACTCTAGATATTTCTCTTATCTTGTATGTGTTTATACGAAAGAGGAACTGCCGTAGAGAACTTCATAATTATTCAGCGTTTGCGTGAGAATTGCCCACCTACCATACACTAAAATGCTTTGAGGGATTAGTTAGTCTACTTATGTTCCTCAAAGAGAATTTGTGGTTAACGAAACATCCAAAATCAGTATCCATAAGTTAGGGTAAGGTAAGTGGATCGATAACCGCTGCCCTCCTAAGACCAATGCTAATCGCCGGTCTGACCGTTGGCCTATTTACGTTCTACTATGCCTATCCGAAACTCAACCGGATTTACATTATCCCCCACGTGCCTACAAACACGAAGAGGTAACATAACACAGCCGTAATGAGGAAAATAACCCATTGGTCATTGTACAAAAATGGATAAAGTAATCACAACTATCCCAACTATCATTTCATTATTGCTTCTTGCAATGATTTCCCAATCGTATTGTCCGCCAATATATCAGAAAAACTTCACAATGTACTACATATTTCACCTGGACTTTCTCATACTGCAGGTTGCTAAATATGATTTAGTATTTAAAATTGAGTTCCTTGAAGTGTAGGTAAGACATAACCTAAAGCTTATATTATTTTACTGTCGATTTGATGTAGAGGTAATAAACTACAAATTTTCATAAATTGGTAGAAGGTACTAAGATTTTTTGACTTCTATCAACTCACAACATTTTAATGAAATCCATGACATTGGTTTGAAGTTTGCATTTTTGCAGCTGGTTTTTAATTTCAAAAATATATAAGCCACATTGGTGGGAAAGGTACTATTTCCAAAGATCGCATGGTTCCCCATCTAAAACACCGCACATCCTGGAAAAAGAATATAGTTTTTATTCCACGTTAATACCGTTTTTCAAAACTTCCGTTACCATGTAACTAGTTTGCAATACAATATCATGATTCATGATTGTTTTGAACGGACAACCTTAACTCTAGTATGTCCTCGCGAGTTATCATTTTTTTTCAGTAATTTGTTTGTGTCTGCCGATATAGACTCGTGGCACATGCTGTCATCGCAGGATGTAGTTGTAATTATTTTATATTAGGATTATTAAATCTCACGAACAGTTTCAGGATATCGAGGATATACATACAAACATAGTGCAAGTCTTAAGGACTACTTGAGTTGTTACAGATCCAACTCTTAATTATTACTTTAAATTAGTTTATTTTTCATAAAATCAATACTTTTCTATACTGAAACCGATGGAAAGTGAAGACTGTAATATGGAATACTTTCGAAGTACTTTGACATGGTTTGTGATCAAATTACGAGGCCCTTAGACCGGAAACATTCCTGGACTTCAAGCCTTGAGCTTAAATACCTGTCTTCCCAAAATTCGTTATAGACAGCAAATGCCACTGCAATCTGACGACAGATTTTGATTAATTTACAGTTCCTTATATTAATTTCACTGTTGCCAAATCGATTATTTTTTCTAGTATTTCAGGAAGTTGGAGTTATGGAAAGTTTAAAAATGTTTGAAAGGTTGGGGTAACGTGCTCGTTTAAAGACATTGAATACAATTTGGAATTATGATTATTAAATTAAGATCTAATTAACTACTTCGTGATATCATTGAAGATACACATTTTCGTTTTCCTACTGTAGTAGTATTCGAATAAGGATGTTCAACCAGAATTGGAGATTGTTACCTGCAGTAATATTTAACAGGCATACATTTTGTAAGAATTACTCATTTAGTAGTTTCTGAAGCCCAAAACACCGGAGTTAATATTTGAAAGAGAATTTATCGTTTAATGTATAAGAAATTCAATTCTAGTATGGAATTCCGCTAATGCCCAATTGATATTTTTTTTAACTCATGGAGTCATGCTCGCAGTCATGTTATATATATATATATATATATATGTATATATATAAATCCAATTTAAAGGTTCTTAGAGGGAATCTCTGCTTCCATTATACCAAATTAGATTTCTCATTAAATCAATACTTTCCTTATATTGATAGTATCCGAAAGTAACAAACTCCCAGTAAAGGTCTCTAGAGTGGAAAGCTGTTATTACCAAGGCGAGTTTTTTTTTCTACAATCTGAGCAGTTTAATTTTCATAGTGGTAATTTTGGTAATTAATATTGAAAAAATGTTGTTAATGTACCCGTCTAAGGATATTTAAATAGAATTTAGGATTGATACTTAATAGTATTTAACAAACATATATTTTGTAATAATTACTGTTTTTCCTATTTGCTGAAGCCCAAAACGCCGTGATTAATATTACAAAGGAGATTATTCGTGAAATGGTACAGGAAAGCAACAAATTCAAAGTAAAGATTCTCTGGTATGGTATTCCGCTGTTGCCAAATTGATATTTTGTTTTGGTGCCTTAGGGAGTCAGATATTATAAAACTTCATCGTACATCTTTTTGATGGGAATCCCCATTCCCATTATATCAAATTACGTTTCTCATTAAATCAATACTTTCCCCCTATTGATAGTATTCGAAAGTAGTAAACTCCAAGTAACGGTTCTGTACTGTGGAAAGCTGCCATTGCCAAATCGATTATTTTTTGTAGAATCTGAACAATTTTACTTTGATAGTCGTAATTTTAGTAGTAAACAGAAGAATTTTATTAATGCACCCCTCTAAGAATATCTAAATAGAAGTGGGGATTATTACTTAATAATATTTAACAAACATATATTTTGTAATAATTATTCTTTTTGCTAGTCGCTGAAGCTCAAAACACGGTGGTTAATATTTCAAAGTAGATTATTCCTAAAATTAATACCTTCCTTATGTTAATGGTACAGGAAATTTGTTACATTCAAACTAATAGTTCTCTGGTATAGAATTCCGCTGTTGCCAAATCGATATCTTTTTTTGTAATTCAGGAAGTCATGTTTCGTAGGGGTAAGGTCGAATAATGGGTTTACTTACTCTTAGATAGATTTTTAAATAGTATTTGAGAGTGTTACATCACCCTTATACAAGACACGCTTCTATGGAAAGCAACGGGAAAGTACCACAGAGAATACATTTCCCTAGTACGGCGAACATGCACTTATCACTACGGAAAATCTAGCAATCGTATAGTCCTTTAAATGAGAAAGGTCTCTCAGAGTAATAACAAACATCACATTCGTGCTTGTCCGTCGCCTACAGTAGATTAGAGTATGGCATTATAGAGAATCAGTTCAGGATGAAGAGAAACTACATTATTTGGATCTATACATGTTCAAAACTCTGTTACTAATATTTCAAATTAGATATTTCAATGAAGTAAATAATTTCTGAACTTAATAAGTAAAGGTGACATGATACGGAATTCCGCTGTTGCCAAATCGATTATTTTTTCTGGTAGTGCAGGATTTCCTATTACTTTAAAGATATTTAAGTACTATTTCCGATGTAAATTGAATTCATGTATGGGCATAAAACAGGCTTGTGAATATTTAAGGTTATTTGTTTATAGAGTTTATTATCCACGGTTTCGTATACATACGCCATCGATGGAATCTCCCAACGAGGAGCATTCACCAGTATACATTTATTGACACCATTTAACTTCACAAACATTCGATAACCTATGGGCAAGTTAGTGGTTTTGTGTAGAAGAATTTAAGTTTGCTTGCATGTTGTTGATATGCTGCTTAGGAATTACAAACTTTATTGCTAATATAAAGTACAACTAAATGCAAGTTGGTTAAGTTAACCAACTAAACGTCGTACATTTTTGATATTATTATAGGTATGGATACTACCAAATTAATTTGTATGGGAAACATATAAAATTATAATAGAAATAACCGATAATTACTGGAAAATAGCTGTAAAAAGTTGATTAAATTTAAATTCTAAACCTCAAAGTATACAGGGGAAGTGAGGAAGACTGCTACCCTTGGGGCGTGGTAGTCAGAGATAGAAACTGTAACTTTTACTCTAGCTCCGTGCCCGAAAAAGTTATTTTATTCGAGAAATCCGCATACCTGGCTCTGTGTTTGTATTTAATAATAAGAAAAAGGTTTCCTCTGTGGAATGTTACAAGATTACACCACTTATTTTGCCGAATATGCTTCTTTAGAGTTTTGAAACCGTAATTGCCCCGCAATCGTTGGGACCAGGTATAAAGATCTTTGTAGATATTTTACCTGAGCCTACTTTAGGTTCAACTGAGATTACTGGTAATTCTTGGAATTGTCAAATATGTTCTCTCAGGTATACTAAATTAGCAACTAGAAAAGGCAGGTTTTTTGTTGTTTCATTATTATTCCTATTATGTTTTTTTTTTCTGGTTACATCATTAGGTTCCAATTTCATCACGGAATATATTTATAACAATTATTTAAACGGCCCTGAAACTTTAAAATTA
This sequence comes from Limonius californicus, assembly GCA_014611495.1. Lineage (NCBI taxonomy): Eukaryota > Metazoa > Arthropoda > Insecta > Coleoptera > Elateridae > Limonius > Limonius californicus. Next base: position 26,160 of record JABXWE010034118.1, read on the forward strand.
AAATTAAATTGTCTGAATTTAAGTGTAACTCTATTACAATCCAGAATGAAATGTTATTTGAACCAATGATCCCAATGTCGACTAAAATCCGCCTAATTTAAATCAATCTGAATGGCATAAATTTCGATTTGGATCCTTTAAATTTGAGATATAAATAAGCTTTGCCAAATACATTAACTGCAAATAGAAGGCCAACAAAAATCCCTAAATTCGTTTTAAAGTTGGAGATTGTTCGCTGACATGTATGAACGTTATCAGCAGTCATTCATGCATGTGAGTGCTCGGCATCATATCCCCATTTTGGAACCCTGATTGATTTTTGGCAGCATTAGGCCTAAGTAGCTTGGGAGGGGTGCGCTTGTAATCGCTTAAACGAAACGCCGCGAAAGCGTGAGCTATAATCAAATTCCCTGTAGCTACCGGAATCTAACACAATAAGTTATCACCCTGGGGATTAGTTCTACTAAACAAATTGGATTTGGTAACCTTGTAATGTACTAACCTATCCAATAATACTTACTATTATTAGTGCTCATATTTTTGGCGAGGCAGCATTAGAAAAATGATTAAAATTTACGTTTACACACAATTTAGCATATCTTTAATGCAAACTAGTAGATGGTTTTATTAGAACTAATGTATAATAAAGTATATTGCAACTGTAACTATAAGGTCAAACAGGACAGACAGCATAGATCTAGTTCAAATTGGCACGAGTAGGATATACGCTAACAATAGCGCCTAAAAAAGTACCTTTAAAATGGCGCCTCAAAAATAGTTTCTCAATAATAGCGCTGTCAAAAGCAGCTAATAATAATAGCGCCGGGTGTAAATGTCGTTATCGAAAATATCGGCGGGTAAAACTGTCACAACAAAGATAGTGCCATCAAAAATAGCGCCGTCAAAAGTAGCGCTGGCAAATATAGCATCGGGTAAAAATAGCGCCAATAAAAATAGAGTCGTCAAAAATAGCGTCGGGTAACAATAGGGTCAGGTAAAAATGTCACCATCAAAGTAGTATAAAGAACGTTTTTCACTTGATCTTATGAAAACCTAAATTAGTTTACCCAAAAATCAATAATCATATGTCAAAATAAATGTATAGATCCTATAGTAAGTTAAAAAATTATATTTCGAAATTTTAAATAATAGGATTGTTCCAATATTTCGAGAAACCATTCATCGCATGGTCACGCGCATGCGCAGTAGATAAAACGGAACACATTTTATCTATTGAGCATGCGCGTGTCCGTGCTATGAACGGTTTGTCAAGGTGTTGCAACAAACCTAATAATTTTGTAAGTATATAATTACATAATTATGGATGCTATGGCATTCTATTTTCAAAGAGCTATTCAAGAAATTTTGCATGAGATCAAGTGAAGATCGTTCTTTATACTATTCTTTGCGTAGGTGCTACATTTGCCGGCGATATTTTTACTTCGTGCTATTTTTCATGTCGTTATTGTTAACCGGCGCTATTTTTGATTGCCCTATTGTCACCCAGCGTTGGCTTTGATGACTTTGCTTTTACCCGGCGCTATCTTAGATCACGATATTTTTACCCGGCGCTATTTTTGATTGCCCCATTGTTACCCAGCGTTGGCTTTGATGACTTTGCTTTTACCCGGCGCTATCTTTGATCACGATATTTTTACCCGGTGCTGTTTTTGATTGCCCTATTGTCACCCAGCGTTGGCTTTGATGACTCTGCTTTTACCCGGCGCTATCTTTGATGACGATATTTTTACCCGGCACTATTTTTGATTGCCCTATTGTCACCCAGCGTTGGCTTTGATGACTCTGCTTTTACCCGGCGCTATCTTTGATTGCCCTATTGTCACCCAGCGTTGGCTTTGATGACTTTGCTTTTACCCGGCGCTATCTTGGATCGCGATATTTTTACCTGGCGCTGTTTTTGATTGCCCTATTGTCACCCAGCGTTGGCTTTGATGACTCTGCTTGTTGTTGTTTTATTTACGTTTTTTTCTGGAGCGAATATGTGGAAAAAGACTTATTCAAAAGCTTGCTTATTTTATTCATGATGCGGCTCTTTTCGATGCGTAACAGTTGCTTGCGCGATTTATACTGAACAAGCGGGTCAGTTAGCCCCTGGCTCTCATTCTATGTGTGAAAGCGACATTTCACTTCCCTCCTTCACGCGTGGGCATTTTGCTGCAGTTTGTATTCTCTCGAAAATATGTACCGCCGTTATCCGTTTGCCGTTTCATTACTGGGTTATTCATTTTAACGTACAGTGTATATTTAGGAAATAAAATTATGTTTTATGTGCAACATCGAAAATGACAAATGAGTAAAAATTAATATATTTTGAAATTAAAAAGAAACTAAAAATTCGATGCTGGTTCCATGGCTCCTTATAACGAACCGGCATTGGTTACAGTATTGTTAATTTTCTAAGCCTTTGAATTATTATAACATATGTGTGTGTTAGTTCATTTTCCTATTTATTTCTAAGCAGTATTTTCGAGAATGTATTATGAATATCGTGCTGAATATATTGTTTGGTCATGGATGACCTGAAAAGTCGTGGTTTGTAATTCCTGAATGCTGGTGAAAATTGTAGAAGCCGTAATGTTTAACCTAGGAAATTCGGCAACAAAGCATTTCATTTGAACGAAAACACGCACCGCATTACAATTTTAGTTTTGATATTTTAATGAAAGATTATTTTTTCGATTAATTAGTAATATACTTTCATAGTAAAAGTTGGTCAACACCCTTTACGGAGGTATCGCATACGCACAGATATTTTCGGACGCCACAAGGTCCTAAACATATATTAAAATTAAAATCTCATGTGATTTTTTTCAGAATTCGTAGCTTTTCTTTATTAAAACACGAAAAAGCAAAAAAGTAATGCATTTCGCTTTCGTAAGTTTTTCAAATTACATTAGTATGTGTCGGGTTTTTCCATTTTTCATATAAATCTGATCTATAAAAACTATCTGCCCGCTGTTCAAATTATAATAAGTTTTACGCTCCAAAATTTAACCCGTCGGTGAAAAGTTAGAAATATTGTTGGACATTTCCTGCATTTTACGGGAACATTTCCTGTACAACTTGTCTGTTTTAAGTGGACCGCTGTAAATACCTTTTTTGTTTTACTGAACAGGAACTCCATTGTAGCATCGAATAATCACGCGAACAAAAACAACACACAGCCTACTTGCTTTTACCGAAGCTAAAAAATTAAATTATTTGTTTTTCGAAGCACTCCTATTACTTTGTTTTAAAAGTAAAAGCCTTTTTTTCTTATGCACTGATAATTGTATTTAACGTTGGCAATGGGATTGTCTTGTTTTTATACTCAAAGAGGTGGTCTTCAAACTTTTCCAAGAACAGAAGTTTCAGCAGTGGCCGTTATCGAAGAGAATAGAGCGATTTAGTAATAGCATACGTACATGAAAAGTTTTTGTATAAGTTTTCAAATTTGTCGCAGCAAACTGTTTTTTATATTTGATCATAGTTGAAAGACTACGGTTAACATAGCTTGTTCATCAGTATGGAATTAGTGTGCTGTTTGTTATACTTAAAAAATTACTTAAATTGAATATTTGATCGATTTGTCATTGAAGTTGCTATTTCCTAAACAAATTAAAAAAAAATGCAACACAACAAAATCTATGTAACTATTCATTTCACATTTATTCTAGTATATTTCTACAATTGTAATGTCGGGATCTTAAACTTAAAATTGAGTTTGGTAGACTCGGGGGTCAAAATAACTCCTCAAAAATATTGCAATCTAAAATAACACGGCTAAAAATTTCGCCGCGTAAAAATGTTGTCGGGTAAAAATACCGCCGAGTAAAATGTCGCCATCGAATTCAGCGCCATGAAAAATCGCGCTGGGTAAAATTGCACTCTTAACAATAGCGCTGGGAAACTCTAAGTATAAACGTCTTCATCAAAACTAGTACCCCAATAAAAATATCGCCAACAAAATAGGTTTCGCAATGAGAAAATACAAGTTTTGTGGAATTAAGGGTCGAAATAGCGCCGGGTAAAAACATCGTCGCCGAAAATAGCACCATCAAAAACAATGCAGGCGGAAAATTTCGCGGTGTAAGAATACTGTCGGGCAAAACTGCCGCCATGGAAATCAGCGCCGTTATAAATAGCACTAGGTAAAAATGGTGCCAAAATAATAGCTTTCGCAGTGAGAAAACATCAGTTATATAGAATTGAGAGTCAAAATAGCGCGGGTAAAAATATCGTCGCCGAAAATAGTACCATAAAACACAGCGTTGGCTGAAAATTTCGACGAATAAACATAGTGCCTGGTAAATATGCCACCATTGAAATCAGCTCCATTATAAATAGCGCTGAGTAAAAATGATGCCGGAATAATAGCTTTCGCAGTGAGAAAACATCAGTTATATAGAATTGATAGTCAAAATAGCGCCGGGTAAAAATATCGTCGCCGAAAATAGTACCATTAAATACAGCGTCAGCTGAAAATTTCGCCGAGTAAAATAGTGTCTGGTAAAAACGCCGCCATTGAAATCAGCGCCATTATAAACAGCGCTGAGTAAAAATGGTGCCGGAATAATAGCTTTCGCAGTGAGAAAACATTAATTATATAGAATTGAGAGTCAAAATAACGTGGGTAAAAATATCGTCGCCGAAAATAGTACCATTAAACACAGCGTTGGCTGAAAATTTCGCCGAGTAAACATAGTGCCTGGTAAATATGCCACCATTGAAATCAGTGCTATTATAAATAGCACTGGGTAAAAATGGTGCCGGAATAATAGCTTTCGCAGTGAGAAAACATTAGTTATATAGAATTGAGAGTCAAAATAACGTGGGTAAAAATATCGTCGCCGAAAATAGTACCATTAAACACAGCGTTGGCTGAAAATTTCGCCGAGTAAACATAGTGCCTGGTAAATATGCCACCATTGAAATCAGCGCTATTATAAATAGCACTGGGTAAAAATGGTGCCGGAATAATAGCTTTCGCA
>JABXWE010034120.1:0-16058 GCA_014611495.1 Limonius californicus
CTATTTTGCATTTTGATTTTTCACTGAGTCGTTATATGAAAATAATTTAAAATAACGGCTGTTAGGACATACGTGTTGTTATATTCGCATTTGCATTCTTTTTAATAGTAACAAGTATAGGTTTATGATCAGTTATAAGTTATAACATTGACTGGTCTACTATAAATAAAATTATGAAATTTCATTGCTGCAAATACTAATCCCAAAAATTCTTTCTCTATCATAGAATAGTTCATTTCCGCATTATCTAGGGCTAGAGACGTATAATATTTAGACTTCCCTGCTGTGTCAAACCCAAATAACGAGAACATTAGATCAGCGAACATAACTTCTAGATGCTCGCACACACCTTGAATGCCCCCGCCCTCATTAATACTCTCTTACATTGTAACGCCTAGTCGAATAGACGGCGACAATTCTGTTATACTAAATAGAAGCAATACAACCGAAACTACCATTTACGATGCAAGGTCCAGGTATCAAGATCAAGGGTCGACCAGCTACAATCGAAGGAGGGGGGGTTTGATAAGCCTAGGCGCCACCTGTTTAAAATATCCTTCGTACTTGAAAATAACACGAGGTAAACAGGAACTTTCCTGGAGTTCTGACCTACCTTGCTTCTGTAGTTGCTCAATTTGTCACCAAAGTAAATTATTTTAACCCAAGACACAATAAAACACAACAATAAGTTACAAAATTACAATTTATATAAAGAATCAATCAATTATTAAACCTTTTTGACACATCGCCACTTGAAATTAAAGTAGGTATTCAATAAAGATATATAAATATGTAACAGTATTTAACCAATCATGGCTAACAGTACCTTCCGTTAAACAAATTAATAAAACAAAATTCTTTAATATATAGGGAACGCAATAATGCGAAACGATTACTAGACTACGAAGCATTTATTCCGCTTCCCACCATAATGATATTCGCGACCAAACCCGCTTAGTATTTTTAAGTTTCTCGAGGCCTCGCGAATCAAATACCCAGATGTAGAAATACCAATATAATGGTATTAGTATCGGCGCACTCTGAATCAAGATTTAAAACTTCCGCACTATTCCCCCTTGCTATTTGAATTTTAATCAATAAAAGAAAATTAATTATACTGTTGACCAATTAACAATTATTAAAAGAATTTCGAAAAAAATATCACCAATATTTACAAAATACAAAATCAATTAAATTTAAATACCCACTAATTAAAGTGTACTTAGTCTTGTTGTTAATTTAAGTATATAATTACAAGTTTTACTACGATTTCTTACTATTAAAATATAATTTTTCCGGAACCCCTCGTATCCTCGAAATTACATGTAAAAATTGAATATGAAAGGAACTGACACACCTGCGATCTCGTTATCTCGATCCACACCTGTCGTACGCGTTCGTTGCACGGCAGATAATTCCGCTTGTCTCGAACCCACAAGATCTCTTTGATTTTTCACAAATGACTGGTAATTCCTGTCAATTCTAACCCCAACCAATTCGCCTAAATAATTTCAATAGTCTTAGAAGTGAAACAAGAGAAATTGGATTTTCTATGCTTACCAAAAGATGTTAACTAGCGAAAGAACTCTCTCAAAAGAATTGCACACAGATTGGGATCAACTCCACGGGAACTCACATCCCTCTATCGATGCCTAAGAACTTCCCAAAATGTGTCTTGAAAATTCAAATCGCAAAACTCCCCAAGCTTAAAACGAGTTCCAAATTAACTCAAAATACGTGCACCTTCTTTGGGAACTCGAACAGTTATATTTTAAACGGAAAACCAAAAATTCACCATTTCCTGAACCGGAAATACATGAGTAGATGACACGAAACTTCCACAAGGCCAATTCTGAATTAGTCAAAAGCCTAAATATGCAATCCAAAATGCTGTATTGAAAATTTAAATGCCAATCAACCAGGCGCAAGAACTCGCACGTTACAGGTTCTTATACAATACATACTATAATATACAGCAGCTCTCACCTTTTACAATTCTTATTTGGTACCATTATAAATTTAGTTTTTGTGGTGGCTTAATGGTTCTAGAAAATGGCGACTAGTTAATGCAGTATAAATACACTGGGTCGACACCCATAGGTCATGCACAGTTGTGTTACATTATTACATTGACTTAAAATATATTACAAATCGTGATAATTTACTGTTGTGTTATTTTAGGCACTGCTTGATAACTAATGTTTGCATCTGATTTTGCTAGTCGCTATCACCTAATATTACATCTTGGGGAAGTCTTGGTTTCAGTCGAAGGTTGTGTGATCGTTGACCAATTCCGCAATGGTTGATTGCTGAACAGTTTCTTAAGTTACCAAAAAACTTTTTTGTTGTGGATCTTGTAAAGCCACTTATTGAGGGAATATTTAGCTCGCGACTAATTTGTTCATTGCGCGTAAATCCTGGCGCTTTGGTGGCTACTCTTAAAACTTTGATTTGAAAGGTTTGTAACTTTCGTAGGTGAGTATTTGACAACGTACCCCATACCGAGCACTCATACATCAGAGCAGACCTCAGAATCGACGCCGACGTATAAATTAGTTGAGTGCACTCAATCTTCAATGGCGAGTTTTTATTTATTACAGGGTAAGGTATTCTTAATTTGTTGTGAGCGTCATTCAACGTTTGATTTATATGTGCTCCCCAAATGAGACGATGGTCCAAGTATACCCCCAAGTATTTCACTGTCTCATCCTTGCCATTCCATTTAGTTGGTTTTTTATCTATCACAATACTTTTGGATTTTTGTATCGCCTTAAAGTAAATATTTTTTCTTCACATTTACTGCAGTTTAATGAAATGTTCCAGCCATTAAACCATTGTTGTAGTTCATCTGTGGCGTGTTGAAGAGTCGCTACAGCAGTGTCAATGTCGTGATTTTGTGATATAATCGCAGTATCATTATCAAATACTGGGAGGGAACCGTTTGTGGGAAGAGGAATATCATACATGTAGATATTGAACAACAAAGGGCCCAGAACGGAACCCTGAGGTACTCCGACTTTAATGTTTTTGATATTAGAAAAGGTTGTGTTAAGTCGGGTGTTGAATATTCGGCCATATAGAAAAGAGTGTATCACATTGGTAATGTAATTGCGGATTTCCAGTTCTAACATTTTGTGAAGTAAGCCTCCATGCCATACCCTATCGAAGGCCTGGGCTACATCGAGAAACATGATAGCAGTATATTGCGTATTTTCAAATCCCTTAATTATTGTTTCACTGATCCGAAGTAACTGGTGGTTTGTAGAATACTTGGAACGAAATCCAAATTGATGTTGGGGGAGAATCTTGTTAGATTAATATGCTCATTGAGTCGATAGTGTATAACTTTTCCCAGGAATTTTGACAAGGTACATAGCAGACTAATGAGCCGGTAGGATGAAGATACATTTTTTGGTTTTCTAGGTTTGTTAAAATATAATACATGTGCATGTTTCCAAGTTTTGGGGAAATAACCTCTTACCAGGCAGGTATTGAAGATAGATGCAATATAGGATCAGCACTTCGTAGTAAGAGTTTTAAGAATAATGTTTGTGATAAGATCAGGGCTAGGAGACTTTGTTTGGCAGTTGTCGAATAGTTGATGCAATTTCCATGGGAGTTGCCATTAGTGGTATGCATTCGGAAACGATTCCATCAATCATTGTGGTAAAAGCGGCGTTGTTTAGTGTGACATCGGCATTTAGTACCTCTTCAAGGTAATTGCCTAGTACTTCACATTTTTCTTCTGAATCACTAGAATATACAGTGCTGTTGACTTTTATTGGGGGTATTAGCGCTCCTTTGTTGTTAATACGTTTAACAACTCGCCACATTGATGGATCATTACATTCTAGTTCGCTAATATACTGCTTATAAGTTGCGATTTTATAGTTTTCAATCTCCCATTTGACTCGGTGAGTTAATTGAGTAAAGTGCTGCCTTGTGATTTGGTACTCTAGTTCTTTGCCATTGTCTCCGAATGCGATGCTTTTCATTTATTAAACTTTGTATATAAAGCGGTGTTTGAATGGTAAACTGTTTCTTTGGGGCAGTGGTACTACTACTTGTTATTCGTACGGATTTTTGTATTGAGGAGGTTAGGTTTTCTACTACTAGATCGATACCTTCGGTTGTAAATAAATTTGCTGGGTATTTAAGGTTCAGATCAAGGTAATTTTTAAATATGTCTCAGTTAACTGGACCTTGGATTAGCTTTGGTAAACTGTGTGCTATGGACGATTGATTGTTGAAGGTGAAAATAACGGGTAGGTATGTGGTCTGAATCTAATTCCGCTACCAGTTGTTGATATAAAGGCCTGAATATACTGTATAGTAAACATATGTCCAATATATCTGGCTGGTGATCAAGCCTCTTGGGATATGTTGGTTCTTTTGGTACTATTACATGAACCGGGTGATCAGAAGTACAAGAGTATAGGCGATTACCATTCGGATTACATTTTCTACAACCCCAAGCTGTATTTTTACTGTTTAAATCACCTAGAATTATTGTTGGGTAACCAGAATTTAAAACTAGATTAATATCTTGCGGCAGTAGTCTGTTACTTGGTGGCTGATAAACAACAGCTATAACAATTTCATTATCATTTTTCAGATATAATTTAATAGCAAAAGCTTCAAGATTTTCGAGTGTGAGTAGTAGCAATTCGTGATGTTTGATGTTTTTCTTGATCAGGATAGCAGTTCCACCATAACCATCTTGTTCGGGTCTGTCAGCTCGATAAATAGAGTATCCAGGTATTGAGGAGTTATTTTGATATAATAAAAGGGTTTCACGGATGCATATAACATCTACCTTATATCTTGAGAGAAAATCTATAAGTATTCCTCTTTGATTTACGATACCGTCGACATTCCAATTTGCCATTGTTAACTGGTTAATAGATAAGAGATTATTTACTGCCATTGGAAAAAATAGAAGTTATTGTGTTAAAAATGATTTTATTTGATTCAGATAGGGGGTGATTAGATTTATTATTGTTGATATAAAGTTGAGTTGAATTATGTGGGTTGGGACTGGGTTGTCCGATGCTACCATTGACCATGGAGGTTCAGCTGCTGTTTGCAGTTTTAGTGGTTCTTTCATAATATCTCTGTTTTTTCTGACACACTTTACGGTTGGATACGTAATTTTTTATACCTTTGGTCATATCAGGCCAGAAAACACTCGGTCGTGCCGTTCTTAGTGTTCCTTGTATGGCTTTATGTCCGAGATTACGGTATTTTAAAACAGTACTTACTATTTCTGTCGGGATTAACGTTCAATCATTCTTAAACAATAAACCGTCGTAGCATGTCAGTTGTTCCTTATAAGTCCAGTATTTTTGTATTTCAACTGGTAGTTCTGATTTTCGGTTTGGCCAGCATGCTTCTAGGAGTTTGTGATCTGTTTTTATCGCTAGTTGATTTCTCCAGAGGTGTTCGCGGAATTTCTTGCATCCTACGAGTGTAGCGACTTTGCACTGTATGCTACTGGTCAGTTTTCTTGCAGTAACACTGCTCCTACAACGGTGCTATTGGTTATTCGGGTTGAAGTAACCTAGAACTGGCGGTTTTTTAACACTTAATTTATTTCTTGTATAACTTTGTTTTGTTGGTAGTGCCACGTTAATTCGCTTTCTTTTTCTAACAGTGTTCTTAGGGGTGCTGTTAGATCTCCTAAGTTCGGAATGAATTCTGTGCGGCACGTTGCCATTCCTAGGAATCGTTGCAATTCCTTTACTGTCGTTGGCGTTTTTAATCTAGTAATTGCCTCTACTTTTTCCTGATGTGGGAGTAGACCTTCTTTTGTTAATAACTGATCTAGGAATTGTATCTTTTCTTAGGCAGATTTACATTTTTCCTCATTTAATTTTAACTCAGCTTGTTTGAGTCACTGTACACATTACCAGCTTTGTATTTTCTTCTAGTTCCGGTTTGGACGCTACGTGTATTGGTACGTCATCCATCGAACATTCAATCCCTTTTAGGTTGTTTAGTAGGCTGTACATTATTTGTTGGAAAACCTCTCTCGCCGAGGCAAGACCGAATGGGAGTCGACAACACATGTACCTTCCCCAAAGCTTTGCGAATGTTAGCTACTTGGCTGTCCTCTGGATTACCTTTACCTGCCAGAATCCTTTCCTACAATCTAACAGTGTGAACCAGTTCGACCCATTAATGCGGGGTGATACTTCTTCAAAAGTTTGTAAGGGATATTGACTTCTTTTAATACATTCATTAAGTTGTGATGGATCGATACAAATACGTATTTTTTTGTTTTGCCTGACTATTACCATTGGCGATAGAGCTGGAATGGTCATTTGTGGGCTCAATTATTTCCATTGTAGTCATTCGATACAATTCAGTTTTTACTTCGTTTCGGATTGTATATTATTATTGTTAGTTTTGGATCATCGACTAAATCTATTCCGTACTCGTATGCTTTCAGGCATCCAATACCTTTGAATATTTCAGCTGGGAGTGTATATACCGAATCCAGTCTATTTATTAGACTTAAGTTTACCCAAGTGTCCTTTCCCAGTACTGGTTGTACATTTTAGTCAACTACTATAAAAATTTAATTGTGCGGCGTTTCTGATTTTTACTGAGCTTTCCCCTTGTCTCGCCCCAAAAGCGATGGGCCTCTAAGGACTGTGAAAGCTTCATCATAATAATAATAAAAAAATTTTCTCCTAGAACTTTTAGTACATGATTTGAGTATGGTAACAGTCGTTGTACCTTGAATGATTGTCTTTTTCGCTCGGCTGCTTCAGCTATGCTTTTGGTGATCACGTTGCATTGAGCTCCAGTATCGAGTTTGAATTTGACCTTGCACCTTTTTGGTAGTGTTAAGGTTTCAAACCAGTCGCTGCTTCCTTTTTCATTTGCTTTGATTGCTAAAACGTACAAGACCTATTCATCCTCATCCTCACTTTGGTTTACTTGATCTGTTCTTACTTCTTTTGCTCTGCATATTTTCTTGAAATGTCCATGTCTGTTGCAGCGTTCGCATCTTTTTCTGGTAAGCTGGGTAGGACTTCTTCCCATGTCTCGTGCCACATCTTCTGCAAAGGCATTCTTCGTTCTCTTTTGTGGCTTTTTTCCTGCTTTTGTTTTTTGGTTTCACTACGTGCACTTGCAGTTCAACCTTATCGTTCATGGAATTCAGTTGCATTTTGGCCTGTTCATTAATCCCGCAGATGCTTATATCTTTGTTCTAATCTAGTTTAGCTTCTTATATCAGTCTTGTTACTAGGCTGCTGCTATATGTACCACACACAATCCTATCGTAGAACAGGCTGTCATTGAGTGCACCGTAACTGCAATTCTTTATTTTCCTGCGTAGTGACGCCAGGAAGTCATCGAATGATTCCTCTGGTCCTTGTGATCTATTGACGATGTAACGCTTATACGTGACGGTTATTTGTGGCACAAAGTGTTTTTCGAATTTGGTTTGTACATTGTCCAAGTCTTTCACCTCGTCTGCTGTCCAGGTAAAGGTGTTGTAAATGACTGCTACATCGGAGCCAATTATCGTCATAAACCTTGCCACCTGTACGTTTTTACGCTTTTTTGCTAAACGTGTGGCTACTGCATACCAGTCGAATTGTTGTTTCCATACTTTCCACTTCGAAACCATGTCCAACTCGCTGTTTATTGTCAAGCATTTCGGCGGTTTTAATATCACTTCGGTTTACATTTTTGTCGCTTTATTTATTTGTTACGATTCAATCTTTTGATTTATTGGGTTTTGGCACCATATCATGAAGTGCATCAGTATTTACTATACTAAGGGCATATTTCATATAGGAATAATTTGTAAACATTATGTGTACAAAATGTGTTATTATCCTGAAACCCTCAAAAACTTCAATATTACAACTTAAAAACTCATTTTTGTCAATGATCGTAGACACTTCGCAAACTTTTATAATTAAATTTAGTTCAACACAAATTCTTCTTCTGATGTATTTCCTTCACATTGTACTTCTCTCCGTACCTTGACTCTGTAAAATGATTGAGAGCACCACATTTGGTGTATTTTTTCCGTATGCTGGACACACTCTAGATACGTGCCATGTTTGACACCTACAACCATTAACATTGCTATATCCCACGATTTTCTCAGCCTGAGACGCTTTAATGGAACTTCTCGATCCGCTGAAAACATATTTTTCTTGTTGTTTATTAACAGTATACTTAAGTGCGTCTACTGTTTTGTCCTGCAGACTTCTGACGTGGGCCTTTGATACTTCAGCAGCTCTACAATGTTTAATAGTTTCTTGCAAATCAAGTCTTCGATACGCAGCAGCCTTTCTTGTAGACCCAAATCTTGAATGCCGAGTACTATCCTGTCCCTTATCATCTGTTCATATAGGATTATAGGCAATCAAACTCACATGCTTGACTGAGTTTCTTTATATCCGTCAAGAATTGTTCAAACGGTTCACCCTCTTTCTGATCTCGTTTGTAAAACAGAAATTGTTGGTTCTTTTTTGGATTACAATAAGTTTCAAATGCTAAAATTACTTTAGTAATATCTTTTTCATCTTGTTTAGTTAATGTGAATGTGTTGCACACAACAACAATTTAACACCCTCTTCACTGATTGAGTTCAAAAATTTTGCTACCTTGGTGGACGACTCTTTGCTGGCCTTGCCTGTGACTTTCATAAAGATATAACGTTGTTTAAATTTTTTCCAATTCACACCAATATTTCAATTAAGGTTCAAGGATTTCGGAGTGTTAAACCTTTTTACTGTTTAGACTTAAATATTTTTGTGTAAAACACGCAATTTCTAACCCTACTTTCTATCACGTGTGTCTTACTTAGCGGTGTAATAGTTTCATTCTATTACTTGTTTAGAATATTGTTCGTCCGTAGTTGCGCCATGTCATATGTTTTTTAATATATTTTATTATAACTTCAATAAAAAATGAAAACTATATTTCTGTTTTAGATTAGTCTTAAGTTCTAACCAGGGAACATACAGTTCTAACTTTTTTTACATCAGTGTTACCACTATAAATCTACATATGTTACACTGTTATACAGTACGTAATGGTACATTGGAACTGTTCTGTTCAGAATAAATTGTTGTTAATTTAATATGCAAAAACTCGTGTTTAATTTAAAATAAGTTAATTTCGTGAACAACTTGAAAACCTGACATTTAATCGTTCTTTACAGGCCGCAATAACTAATATCTAGCATACGTTAATAACTATGTGACGGCGTATATGGAATATCTGTATAGTACACTAGCAAAGAAAATTATAATTACCCCAACTTTCATAAAGTAATATACATATATTCGCTTAGATAGAAGAAAAAATAAAATCTTAACTCCATCTTAACAATAAGCGCTACAACAGTACTGATTTATTGCTAGGAAATATATTCAAGTTCTAAATTGGATTTTTAATTTCCAAGTATTCTTTAATAAACCAGTCATTTTCCGTAATATTATATTCATCACCAGACCCATCATTCAGTGTCGTTTTAATTGCGTTACCTGATCGAGGAAACTGAATAAATTATCTTCGGTATATTTCCTGCTGGGGAGTAATTACAGATCAAACAATCGAAGAGGCGTGACGTTAACCGCCCCGTCACAATAGTCGTTTAGTAATTACAGACATAAAATATTGAAGTGGAACAGCATGACTATTTGACTTATTAGTAGTTAGCGTATCTTTGTTTTAAGGACTAGAATTACCTTGGTAATATAATATTAAAGTGGCAAATACGTTGCACGTGCAGTAACTTTAAAACATGGAAAATACTTTTTCTAAGCCTTATTTACATAAGCGATTTTTAAGCTTGAAAATAATCTTTCTTTTTGTCTTCTACTTTTACTTACGTTTGGCAGATGTCTGTTTAGATTTTGAATGTGAAAGCTTATTGAGATTGCATAATTAAATTGGAAGTAAATGTACCAAACTACGAAATATAGATAGCTACCAAAATTGTAATTCAGAATTTACGTAATATTTGTTTTCCCATTAGGTTCCTTCTGGGTCGATTAATAGGGAACACACATATATGGAGCAAATCAAATAATAAACCTTACTTTAAAATATTGTGTCAGAAAAACATAACAGTCTATAATAATAGTCTTCAATAATCTATTTGGATAGAACAATTTCGTTGCTATGCTATATGCTATGTCACGTACAGGGAGAGCATAATCAAGGCCGCCCTGTGCGGGTGTGCAGGTTGGGCTCCGCACAAAGGCACCTAATCCGAAGGGGGCCACTTCAATACAATATATACCATATGTTCAAAATAATATTAGATAAAGGGTGGCTTTGTATGTCAGAACGTATGTCGCACTTTGAAACTGCTTTTAAATTGAGGGGATCGAGGGTTTATTTTCAAGTACATATTACAATAAATGTTCAAAATGTCCACCGTTTTCATCCAAGCATAAATTTACACGCCTTTTCATGTTATCAAATGCGTTTTGGAGCATAACGGGTGTGATATTGGCACATTCTTTAACTATTCGGTTGCGCAACTCAAGAAGTGTGTGAACTGGAATTTTAAAAATTGTGTTTTTCAAATGCGGAAAAACAAAGTAATCAAGAATAGTCAAATCTGGTGATCTCGGCGGAAATTCTGGTTCACAACGTAAACTGATCAGGCGATCGTCGAAAAACTGACGCAAATAAGCAATGGATTGTGGAGTCGTATGGGAAGTGGCACCGTCTTGTTGGAAATATCCATGTTGTAGCTCATCGTCATGAAGTTGGTGTGTGAAGGGGTTTAAGATATTGTCTCGATATCTTTGAGCATTGACGGTTCCTTCAAAGAATATGGGAATTAATCGTCTTCTAGAGACACCTATCCATAGACCAATTTTCTGGGCATGTAACGGGGTCTCACAAAATATATGAGGGTTTTCAGCACTCCACATCCTCATGGTTTGTGAATTAATATACCCTGATAAATGAAACCATGCTTCATCTGTAAAGAATGTTAAATCCAAGAGGTCATTGTTATTCAATAATGTTGAGTGAACCATTGGCAATACAACACGCGCCTGTTATTATCACCCGGTAACAATTCATGAGTTGTCTGCATCTTGTAAGGAAATAGACCAATGTCTTTTCTCAAAATTGTTCTACAGGTACCTACAGATACAGGAACTTGTTGTACGAGTCGGCGCAATGATGTTGTAGGTGCTTCATTCATAATCTCTTGAACATTTTGAATGGTCTCCTCTGTACGGACTGTTGGCCTTCCACTTCCGCTCTTCCGTGTTACGCTTCCTGTTTCTCTAAATAACCGCACACAATTTCGTACCACATTAAAAAAGTCGGCCTCCAGAAACACAAAATCAGGAAACTGTTGTCAAAATTCAACCATACAAGGGCGGGTACTGTAAATCCATTCCCCATTTTCAAGATTTCCATTGCGAAAATAAGATTCAACGATGAATCGCTTATGTATTTCTGTAAACACCATTATTAAATTAAATCTGATTAAAACTGACATTTAATTGTCATAAAATCATCAAAGACCGACGTATTGAAGTACAAAGCCACCCTTTATCTAAATTTTTTTTGTACATATGGTACTAGTCAATTTTTATATAATGATCTTAATTTCTTTTTGTTATGTTGTTATGTTTTGTTTTGTTTATTGTGCAATCTATTAATAACTAACAATAAGCACAGCTGATGGATGATAACATGACATGTGAGAGAAGTTCTTCTATCAGTACAACCCTGTATGATAGATTAGAATGCTGTTATCTAAAATTAAATGCTGTTATCTAGTTTATCTTATTTATCTAGCTACTTTATCGACATTAAATTTTGTTGTGACTTAAGACTAGGTTCTATGTGGTAGGTAGGTATAAGAAGGTATAATATGGGTCTAAGAATGCTCCCTTGGGGAACCCCTGATGTTATTGGGTGCAGCTTAGTGACTTCTGTTTCGTATCTTACTCTGATATGCCTATCTCCTAAGTATGATTTCAGATGGATAAACATGGTGTTTGGTAAATTTCTCGTCGGCTTGTAGAGTAATCCTTGATACCATACTTTGTCGACTGCTTGGCTGACATCAAGGAAGGTCGCTGCGCAATAGCTCTTTTCTTCAAAGGTTTGATTTATGGTATCCACGACACGATGTACCTGTTCAATGGTCGAATGTTGCCTTCTAAATCCTAATTAGTGGTCTGAGATCTGATAGTCTCTTTGCTTATATTTTTTCCATAATTTTTGACATTATCGGCAGTAAACTGATTGGGAGATATGAGGCGGGATCATTTGGTGGCTAGCCTGGTTTGTGGATGAGTATTATCTCAGCCACTTTCCACTGAGCTGGGATATATTTCAGCCGTAGGACTGCATTAAACAGGTGTGTTAATATAGTTAAGCCCTTGTGTAATAGTTCTTTTATTATCTATCCCGTAATTAAATCAAATCCCGGCGACTTTTTCGAATTTAAGTCATTTTGATAATGTTTTTAACTTCTTTAAGTGTGTCTTTATTTGTTCTCGGAACTGTTGTGGCATTTGAAGGAATGCTCGTCTTTTCTCTTGTCTAGTGTTGGTAGTGGTTGGAATACTTTTTCCAAATACCCTTCAAATGTCTCTGCCTTTTCATTATCTGTTTTAGCCCAACTTCAATCTGTTTTCCTGATAGTTAGTATTTGCTTTTTTGTGATTGTTTCAATTTTTTGTGGCCTTCCACAAGGCGTAATCTGAGTCTGAGATTGGCGTTAGGTTTTCTAAATACTCTTGAATGGAGTAGGTCTTTAGTTCAACTAAATATTCCTTTAACTGTCTTGTCGATCAGTTGTAGTTTGTCTTATCTATAGGGTGTCTAGTATTTTGCCAGATCTTTCGTAAGCGTCTTTTTTCTGCTATTTTTGCTGGGATATTTTGTGGGCAGTTAATTGTATTCTGCTTTGGTATTGTGATTGGTGTTGCTTCCCAGACCGCTTTTTGGATCAGAGTAGTAAAACTTTGTAGTTGTAGTTCTAAGTCACTGGTTTATTTTTTCATCAATTTTTTCTCTGGCGGTGGTCCAATCAGTTTTGTGGTTGCTGAGTCTAGCTGGTTTTTCTTTTTCTTACATGCTGGAGTAAATAGTAGCTATAACGGGTGAATGATCTGATCCGATATCATTATTTGGTTCTATGGTTAGGTATCTTGGAGCAAAACCCTTTGTAACAAAGAAATCCAAGCAATCGGGGATTTTATAATATGTAGGTTTGTAGGTTGATAGATGTCCAAATTTAATTCACGCATCACCTGATAGAGCTTTCTTCCTCTTCCTGGTGCTATGAGCCTTGATCCCCAGTTTGTGTGCTTCGCGTTATAGTCGCCACCAGCTAAAAATCTGTTTCCTATGCTACTTGTGAATGTTTCCTTGGTGACTTGGTTGTTATGTGGGCAATAGGCGGCTGACACTGCAATTGGACCGACCCAGTCTTCTATCATGATACCAGCCGCTTGCAGTTCTGGGTTTTCGACTTTACCAAGCAGGTGATGTTTTATTCCGGATCTTACGAGTACTGCCGCACCCGCACTAGCTTTTCTTTCTATGTCCGGGTGAGCTACATTATAAAAGGTATATCGCGGTATGTTGAAACTAGTAATGGAAGTTAAGTGCGAATCCGAAATTAAGAGGATGTCTATTTTGTTGAGAGTTATAAATGATTCAATCACATATTTGTGGCCTGTGACTCCATTAGCGTTCCAAAAAGCTAATGTTCTTAATGAAGTTAAACTACGCAGATTGTAAGATTTAAAGTAAACAGTAGGACGCTAAAAATTGAACTGTAAACTCAACAACTGCAACCTGTATTTGTTTATCAAAGTTAAAATTAATAAAACATTATTTGCTATCAACAATGACGGAAGTCTTACCGATTTATCACTACTATTAATAAAAAATAATACTATGAATACTCTATATAAAATCTGGCATTGGGCTCCGGTGCGGATGGTTGGAAGTTTAAATCTCCGATCCGATGCTTGGTGGCTGGCCTACCAGTGTCTTGAAATAAGTCGGTACCTGCGTTCAAATAAACAAGGGGTAATAATGCGGTTGTCTAATGCGTGCCATTAATTTTGCATGCGAAAACCAGGTTCAAACAATTATTTAAATAGTTTATGCATTAAATCAATAAATGATGATGTATGTCAAACGGCCGTCTCTAACTGCAGTGCAGGAACCTTTTCTTTGAGGTAGTCCCACAGGAAAAATCAGGAGTTGGGAGATTTGGTAAAAGATAACCCACCAAATTGAGAAACTAAGCGTTCTAGGATCATGCTTCTCAAAACGGCCATTGTCTGTTTGCAAGTGTACGCCGTTGCACCGTCCTGTTGCAACCACATATCGTTTAGTCCAAATTCTTCTAATTAGGATTCACGAAGTTCTCCAGCATCGCTCTATAGCGCTCGCCGTTGACTATAACAGCAGTATAACATTATCCTCAAAATATTGCGGAACCTTGTGCAAAGACTACAGTGGGAGTCGGGCGACGTGGATGATTTCGGAGAAACTTTCGTCTCTTCGCAATAACCCACTCATTGTTTTTAATGAACAATGTTACAATTTGTGCATGTTCCTGTGGTGTATGTATATCGATTCATAATGAAACATGGACATATACACTCCACAACTGTGAAAACAAAATTTATGCGAAATGCGCGATAGAAAGTGGTAGTCACTTTAAATCGGGTCGTTGATTATGGTCTTCACTGTATATTAAAATAATTACAGTTGAACACTTTTAGTGTCATATTATAAAAACATCTTCATAAGTTCATAAAGTTGTATTTTATCGAAAACATGTGAAATATTTATGGACGTTATATTGAAATCCGAAAAAATATGGTTAGACCTAGAAATGAATGTCATAGAAAATGTCCGTTAAGGCTGATCCTCCCGGCCAAAATTGGTTATTTTTTCATTTTTTGGGTGTAATTCATTTTTTTTATTATATGTATCATACATCAAATTACTCGTATTTTTAATATCTACCCCGCTGAATATGTTTCATTATTTAAAAAAAATGTATCACGTAAAAAGTAGACCGCAATCGTTTTATTTTTATTGTTTTTGCATTCTTTGGTATCTAGATCTAAAGATAGCCTTTTGATTTTTTGGATTAACATTAATAATACTATTCCCTAGCCCGCTGAATCTAAAACAAGACGAAGAAAAAATTATTTATTTAAATAAAAGCAAGAACGTAGAGGACGATGTATCTTCATGTCTACGATACTTTTAGAAAAGAAAATAAGCAGACATGTGTAAAATGCTGTACTTGATATAAATCAGTAATAACCAGTTTAAAAAAAAGGTGTATTGTTTAAATAATCACATGTCATTTTTGTATATTTTGCACATTTAGTTCTCCAACTTGGCCGCGAGAGGCGCTGTAGATTGTTCAGGTAGAAACTTCGGTGCAAGCCAACTTTATTAGGGTGATGGGTAGATAATCGTTTTATTACCCGGCCATAATGGAACATTTTATGTATTGACAAACCAAATGTGTCTTTGAATTCAAAAAGTTGCAAACTAACAAATAAAAGAAAATTATAATTAGTCTTACTAGATTCATGGCAATATCTATGAAATTGTTAAGTATTTTAAAAAAATTTATATACCGTATGTCTCCGAATACAGTTTACAAGAGGAACAAAAATTTATTTTTGATTTTACGAAAAAATGATGTACCTATTTCTGTTATTAAAACTATTTAGGCTATTCTTTTTTTTATCAAATTTTTTGGTATCACTATTTTCGTTCGTGCAGTACTTTTTAAAAGTCTGTTTTAGTTGGCTTTGAAATGTTAACAAATTTATGTTTTCGAATTTAGTTTAGTAGAGAGAAAAAAATGTTTATTTTTCATTTTACAAAAAAATACAATTATATATTCAAAATTAATATATTAGTACAAATGGTCTTAGAAATAAAAAAACAAAAATATAAAGCTATAACCTAGAGATTGATGTAAATAATGCAACAAACAACAATGATTTTTGGGAGCATTTGTATTTTCGCAAGCGTTGCTTTTTTTTAATTTG
>JABXWE010034121.1:0-11095 GCA_014611495.1 Limonius californicus
AGCTTGTACTAAAGGGCACAAGGGCACGTGCCCACCCAACCACCAAGATAAACACAGAAAGAAATTCGCATGTAATTCAGTGCATTATTTTAATTTAATTATTTTAACGATGGTATCAAATTTTCCTTCCGCACCACAAGCGCGGCTAACACGTTTAAAACTATTTTCCGGGGAACGCTCTGATTTGTACCTATTTAGAGGTGATTCGGTTGCCTATCGGTTATCTTCGCTGAACGCGATATACCAGGCGAATGGGGCACCGAGCAGATTGTTCCCCATTTAAAGACAACGTTTGAATTTCGACTGCAGTGTTTTGTGTTTTCGCGCAATCGCGCGTTTGAATTCAAAGACGAAAGTGACGTTTTTTCAATGATGGAAGTTAATTGTGTGCAAAAAGATCGACTGAACGCATTGGCGGTCCTATCAATAGAAAAGAAGTTCGTCCAGTCTATCCCGGATTTTGACAACAAAGTCATAGACGTCTTTTCCAACATGAAAAATAGGAGAATGGATTTTATGTACAAAAAATAGGGCAGTTTTTTCTTGTACCCACCCTCTTTCTTAACTCACGAGCCGCCACTGGTACGAGGTGCACAAAGATACTAGGATAGACACCTCCCATCACATAATACCTTTAGGAATTGGTAAATAAATTTTCCACAACGTGGACAGTTTTCCTAGCCAAAGGTGAGGCAACGACATGTCACAATTGTAGAAGGTGAAGCGGCAGTGATTGAATAAGTAACTGGTAATCTCTATGTGCATAAGTCAACGAGCAGGCGCAAGAACTGTAGGCTTTAGCCAAAGTTGAGTATTATAAATTGTAAAAGCAAACCGGTTGTATCCTTACCACGTCACATTAGTGCCATACCTTACTAAAGATGATTACCCACGGAAGTGAATTTCTGTAAATTTTTAAGAAGCGCAGTTATTACTGATTCACCGTTTTTAAGAAATATTCTATTTTCTAACAAAGTGACGTTTAATAACAATGGGTGTGTAAATAGACACACTTGCCATTTCTATTCACAAGATAACCTACATTGGATTCGGTAAGCACGGAATCTTTGCTGTAAATGTGTAGTGTGATATCGTTGACAACTTCTTTTAGGGTAGTTTAAATGGGGAACTGTATTTACATTGTTTAGAAAATAATTTGCCTCACCTTTTGGAAGACATTCCTCTTTATGTTAGACAGCGTATGTGGTTTCAAAATGATGGGGCATTTGCCCATTTCCATAGAATTGTGAGAAACTATCAAGGTGACACTTTCCATAACAGATTAATTGCAAGAGGTGAAATTCATCCTTGACTTCCACGTAGTCCGGACTTAATTCTGCTAGATTTCTTTTTGCGGGGTAAAGTAAAAAACGACGCCTTCGAAACTCCCGTAGAAACTCAGGAATATTTACGTGAAAGATTTATTGAATCATGTAGGTCAATCACCCCACACATGCTAACTCGTTTTAGAAATTCTCTTCGCGGCGAATTGACTTATGTGAACAGCAAGGTGGACGGCAGTTTGAGTATTTATTGCATCATTAATTAGTGTTTCTCTTTCTGTTTTATTTACTTTTCTTGTTGATTTTATTGTTATGTCAGGATACTTTTATGCTATCTTGGCTTTCCCTGTGTTTGTTTTGTTTAAATTGCAAGAAATGAATATTGTAAACGTACCTATTGCAAAATTGCATCTTATTTATTAGTAAATAAAGTGATTGTAGTTTGTTAGTACGTCCAACTTAACTATTTTGTTTTTTATTTATTTAAACAATATAAAGTTTACTAAGATACGTATGGAATACAAACTGCTATGTCTGCGGCACTTTAAATGCGCAGCACAGGCATAGGAGAGAAGATCGCTACTTCTCGAAGAGAGAAAGAGAGAGAGAGTGAAATTATGACCTTATAATCGAAATTTCCATGGTGGCCAAGCAATAATGAATTATATTTTACGCATAAATTTAAACTTTTTGTAGAGTAACTTTTAATTCGCTGTGGTTCAGTGATTAGCACACTTGTCTATAGATCTAAGGAACGCGGGTTCCATGCAGATTAGGGTCAGCAAGATATTTCTGGGAGCCATTACGATGTGACACCTTGAAAATCCCTAGTAGTGTTGCTACTATTCCAGGTAGGCAAAATTCATATTTAGGGTGTACAATTGACCAAAGAGCCAAGGTGCAAAGAGATGTTTGGAAAATCGCGTGCTGGATCTCGCCTAATCAAAATCTACAAACAATTATCTCATTGGATCTCATAGGATTCTTAAATCCTATAGAATGAGCAAATGTTATTCATATAAAAAGTATTAACACTACATTCTTAAAAACAACCATTTCTTTGTAAACGCAAAACTAACACTGCGGTCACATATGAGGTTTTCTATTAACCAGATACAGGGTGTCAACAACAAAAACAATCCCACCTAAATAACTTATACATGAAGAGAGACATCTTTTACCATGTAAATCAAACCTCACTTCAACCCCCTGGCCCACACCACCAGAAACCTCAGAATTTTGAACGACTTCATTTGAAAGATATTTTTGCTTGTGCACAATCTGAACATTTTTTGCAATTCTGTTGATTCGTTTTTGAGAAATGGCATTTTGAAGTTTCAGATTTTTTTATTAGCCCGCATCATCCGTTGTTGGGCAAGGGTTTCCCCCATAAAGGGGTTGTTGATCTACTCTCCCATAGTGATCATGGGAGAGAGGCGCCGCGTTAACGCAACCTTTCAGATACGTGCGTTAAATTAAGATTTTTTAAAACGTGTTCAAATTTTAATATTATTAAACTGTTACTTTTCCTGGAATGAATGATTAATTTATATACTATAAAAATATTCAGTAATCTGAGTTGCTCTAAGACATGTATTTTAGGTTGCGTCAACCACTTTTAAGAGAAAACAACTTCTGGCCCATCCTGTAACCTTATCGGTTATGGGTTCACATCCGTTTTATTTTGGTTTATATTAATGCAAACACGCATACGTATTTTAAGAGTTGAAGTTTACTAAGCTATACAGGGAATTTTTCTTTTTAGTATACATAGCCTATGTATACTTTTAAAAGAAACGCTTCAATTTCGCCTATTGTGTATGCAACCAACTATACAGACAACTCAAGCATGCTGTGACCACAGCAATCAAATTAATTCAATGCTAAAAAATAAAATTAATCTTTATTTAGTGTCAAACAATTGTTAGAAAATTTAAATCAGAGGGATGCGTAATAAATTCCCATAAAATAAAAACTGAAAGTAATCACGATTTAACCGAAGAAATGAAATTAAATATTTTATGCCACGTTGAAGAAAACCCGATAGTATCACACACAACTCAAGCATGCTGTGACCACAGCAATCAAATATATCAATGTCAAAAAATAAAATAGTCTTTATTTAGTATCTTCTTGCGTTTTTTATACAATCATGTACAGAAAAGACGAAAAAGTGGAAATTCTAATGTGGTATCAGAATGGAAACAGCTTAAGAACTGTGAGAGACTTATTTTCACTAAAATACCATACAAACAATTGTTAAAAAATTTAAATCGGAGGGATGCGTAATAAATTCCCATAAAATAAAAACTAAAAGTAATCACGTTTTAACAGAAGAAATGAATTTAAATATTTTATGCTACGTTGAAGAAACCCCGATAGTATCACTTCTCACTAAAAGAATTTAAATATAAATCGTACAAATTTTCGAATCACCAACAACTATTCGATCAAGACAAAGAAAAACGAACAATCTTTTGTGAAACATTCTTTAATTTGCTGCATGAAGAAGAATACATTTTAAATAAGATAGTTATTAGTGATGAAGCAACTTTCACAATAAATGGAGAAGTCAATTCACAAAATTTTCGGTGTGTATTATAATTCCTCATCTATCCACTATCCATTATCATGATAAACTTATTTCTTAGATATCGTTCCCGCACTAACCGCGATTTACAAAACTTAACTCACAGTTAGAACTTTGGGAAAGTTAACGTATGGCTAGGAATAGTTGAAAATAAGCTTATCGGTGAATATTTTATTGATGGTAATCTCAATACTGCCAAATGTTTAGAGCTATTGAGAATCAACATCATTCCGGCAATAGAAAACTTGAACATCGATGACCCGTGGTTTCAGATGGATGGTACCCTTCCTCATTCCACGAATGCTATAAGAAATTTTCTTAACGACAGGTTTCCAGGACGTTAGATAGGAAGATTCGGTCCTATAGCGTGGTCCCAGCGCTCTGCAGATTTGTCACCCAATGACTTCTTTGCTTGGGGATATTTGAAATCAAAAATTTATACCAATATTCCAATACAAAGTATTGATGAATTAAAAGATCGCATACGTACCGAATGCAATAGCTTGAATCCCAACTTTCTTGCGAATGCTGTGCGTGGTTTTCAACACCGGTTAGGTTATTGTTTAGAAGTAGAAGGTGGCCATTTCGAATACTTGTTGTAACTGTTGTTTTTATTTTCATTTCCGTTTTCTGTTATTGATATTTAATGTTTTACAATAATAATCGTCGTTGTTGTTCAACTCATTTTGATTTACTTATTTAACATAAACACTACATCAACATAACCTTCATACTCAAATAATTGACAACTATAGTGACGTTTGTTTCTAATTTTTAGTTGTCGGTATAGGCGAATTTGACGCGTTTCTTTTAAAAGTATACATAGGCTATGTATACTAAAAAGAAAAATTCCCTGTATATAGGGTGATTACTGAATCTGTGTCAGGTAGGTAGGCTACACAAATTACATCTGTTTGTATTCCATAATTATCTTAGTAAACTTGACAGTGTTTAAATAAATAAAATCAAAGTAGTTACTTGGAATGTACTAAAAAACTACATTGAAACTATTTACTAATAAATAGGATAGCAGAAAAATATGTTAATATAAAAATAAATTCAACGAGAAAAATAAATTGAATACAAACAGACAGGAAAGCACTAAGGAATGGCGTAACAAATGTACCAACTGCCGTCCACCTTGTTGTTCACATAAGTCAAACTTTTGATTTGATTTAGATGATTCAGTAATTCTTTCACCTAGATCTTCCCGAGTTTCTACGGGAGTTTCGTAGACGTCGTTTTCACTTTACTCCACAAAAAAATCCATGGGAGTCAAGTCCAGACTACGTGGAAGCCAATGATGAGTTTCACCTCATGCAATTAATCTGTTATGGAAAGTTTAATCTTTTTAGCTTTTTACAATTCTATGGAAGTGGGCAGGTCCTCCGTCATTATGAAACCACATACGCTGGAGGAATCTTGAGAAAAACATTTTTTTAAAAATGTAAATACATTTCTCCATTTATACTGCCCGCAAAGAAGTGCGAACCAACGATAATGTCAAGGATACCACACCACACATTTGCAGTGTGTGTGTGCTTGCTGAATCCAATGTGGATTATCTTACGAATAGAAATGGTAATAGTGTCTATATGCACACACTCATTGTTACTAAACGTCGCTTCCTCCGTAATCAGAATATTTCTTACAGACAGTAGATCAGTAGTAACTTCGTTTCTGTAAAATCTGCAGAAATTCACACGACGTAGGTAATCATCTTCAGTAAGGCGTTGCACTAATGTGACGTGGTAAGGATGAAACCGGCTTGCTTTTACAATGTTAAATACTGAACGTTGGCTAAAGTCTACAGTTCTTGCAATTGCTCGTTGACTTATGGGCATGGAGATTACCAGTTACTTGTTCGATGACTGCTGATTCAGCTTCTACAGTTGTGACATGTCGTTGCCACATCATTGGCTTGGAAAACTGTCCATATTGCCGCAAATTTCTTTCCAAACGCCTAAAGGCATTTTGTTATGAAAGGGGTCTATCCGGGCCTCTTTGTGCATACCGTCGTATTTCTAAGTCCGTAGCCCCTCTGCATTCTCCCAAAATCAGCATCACCTCTGTTTCTTCGCTATTAGAATAAAGTGAAACTGACTCTTATTACCACAAGAATCTATACAAACCAACAACTTTATACTGAACTTTGTTAAGTTTTGGTAAAATGGTGGTTCATATTTGCCTATTCAAAGGACTCTTAATGTATCTAAAAATAAAAGTTAACTACTTGTTACAAGATAAAATGATCACACTGTATTATACATTTTCTTATGAACGCAATTTACCATACTTGATTGATGCTTGACAAAATAAGGAAAACACTAGCATAGCAGAAATTTACTCCAGCATTAAAATAGATACAATTTTATATGAGCACATATTTCGGTAGGAGTACGCCATTTAATATTATCATCCCGAAACTTTTCGTAAAGAAGAAAAGTAATTAAATACAATCAATTCCAGGCAAATACGTATAATTTCGCAAACTTTGTCAATAATTTGTCACCAAACCTAAGAAAAAACTGGAAGTTCATTTACTTCTTGTACACTCAATAAAAGTAATTAAATAATTTACCTAAACCAAATAAAGTTTGATTTTAAATTAGCTCCTATTTTTTCTGTTTCAATATAAATTTTTAAGCTTCGCAAATTTGTTTTTTGCATAGTTACATTTTTCACGTTTAAATATAAATGGACTTATGGGCCACAATTCACCCCTATTGTTGATCCATCAATCTGTTCTCTTATGCATTCCGACGTAACAAGGGTTGGGATTTACAAACTTTCTATGATCTCTTATGTACCGAATCGGCGTCCGCAGGAAGTTGTGAAAACCGCAATCAAATTAAACCCCGTTTCTAAATCCTGAGTACCCTATTGCGGTATAGTAATTTCTAAAATAGGAGTTCCGGTTTCCGTAAAACATAAACAAAAATATATTAATTTAATGAAGTGTGATAAAGGTTCGCCAGAAATATTTACGTGATCCTAAAAATGCTGACAGCTTACGCCAGGGGATAGCTCTGGATTAGGTCCACCTCATTAATGCTTTGAAATCCCACGCCGCCTCATTAAGTTTTTTCAAAATTTAAAATAATAGATAACTCAGAATTAAATTAAATAAAATCAATTAAAATATAAAGTAACCTTCAAATTTACTTTCCTGAGGGATAGACTCGTTTGCCATTTTCTTATTAGCACAAACATCGATAATAGCAAACAAATTAATAGATGCATGATTTCTCTAAGTAATATACCAAAAACAATTTAGCCTTATTTAATACGGCTTTGAAAAACACAGATCTATGTCACGAATTTTTTGAAATTTCCAAATGGTTTGAATCTATAAAAAAACAATTAACACATGTAATTAACGTCACAAACAAGAAAAAAGAATTCATTGGAACGTGTCCGTATTTAATTGTTTTTTCATTCGCTGCCTGCTTTACTGATTTATTTGAATGTAATCAAACTTCATAACATTAAAAAAAATTACTGTTGCATGTAGTTGTAAAAGATAAACCAGTTAATATAAAAAATGTATAGATTTTGTCATAAATTCCATATTTATTCATCATACAGATGCATATACGGTGTTGAGAAAGCTAGTTGAAAAAATTAGCTTGCCTCACTACAAGCTACTTAGTAAAATATGTAGCTAAGGTATGCTATAAGCTACTTTTTTAAAAGAAACCTCGCTCACGTCAGAGTACAGTACAAGCTCCTTAGGTAAATTTGTACCTACCCTATGCTACAAGATAACTTTCTAAAAAACACCTAGCTACAGTACAACATTTTTAGTAAACTTTTTAGTTAAGCTACGCCACAAGTTACTTTTCAAAGAACTAGAGGGATACACTACAAATTTTTTCACAATTTTGTAGCTACGTTAGCCTATAAGTTATTTTGTTTAAAACATACCCAGCTATATTACACATTTTTTAGTTAAATATTATAGCAAAGATACACTACAAGCCATTTTTTAAAATTAGTTATGACCTCCTTAAATAAATTTGTGCCCAAGGTTTGCTATCAGATAACTTTTTGCAAACATCTAGCTACAAGCTTTTTAGTTAAATTTCTAACGGAGCTACGCTACAACTTACTTTTCAAAAAATTAGGGGGTTACCCTACAAATTTCTTTACAAAAAAGCTATGGTGATCAAATAGTACTCACCTACACTACATACTTCTTAATTAAATTTATAGGTAGGCTACAAGCTATTTTTTTTATTAGCTTGTTAACTACAAACTACAAAAATGTTTAACTAAACTTCGCTGTAAGACAATTTTTTTAAAAGCACCTAGCTACATTGAAACTACTAGCTAAGTTACTTTTCACCGAATTAGCGAATACATTAAAAATTTCTTTACATTATTAGTAGCTATGTTACTCTAAAAGACACTTTTTGACAAATTACCTACCTACGATATACGCTTCTTAGTTAAATTTATAGCTAAGCAACGCTACTTGCTATTTTTTGTAGCTAGCTGCACTACAAACACTTTAGCAAAAGGTTTAGCTAAACAACAAGCTCGTTTTTCAAAGAAAACTTAGCTACAAATGAAACCCTTAAAAAATGTGTGGTTTAGTTACGCTGCAAGTTACTTTTTAAAAACCAATTTACTGCACTAAAAACTATTAGGTTAAATTTTTGGTTGTTACACTACTAGCAACTTTTTAAAGAACTAACTGGTTGCACTACGAACTTCTTTAAAATATTTATAGCTAAAATTCCAACTTGTACTCTTAGTTAAATTTATAGCTAACCTACGCTACAAGTTATTTTAATTCGCTACTTGTACTATCCTTAGTTAAATTTATAGCTAACCTACGCTACAAGTTATTTTAATTCGCTAGCACTACAAACTTCTTAGTAAAATTTCTAGCTAATCTACGTTACAAACTACTTCTTCAAAGTAAACTTATCACATATTAAACTCTTGGAAAAATGTGTAGATAAGCTACGTTACAAACTACTTTTTAAAGGAGTAACTGGCTGCACTACAATGTTCTTCATAATATTTGCAGCTAATTTACTCTAAATTTTGTTTAAAAAGTGCCTATGTACGCTACAAGCTCTTGAGTTAGCTTTGTAACTAAGCTACGCTACAAGATATTTTTAAAGGTTATTTGTGAAATTGGTTGAGCTATGCTGCAAGTTACTTAAAAAATAGGTCGCTACATTATAACTACAACTAAAGTAATTATTTTAGCTACTGTTTTACTACGTTTTACACAGATGTAATAGATGTAACAACAATAAATGTTTCTATGGTACTGCTACCAGGATAAGCCCGTCTCTTTACTGTCACCCATGATTCTAATGAGGCAATAACAAACACCTCGTAGCCACTATTACATACGTATTTGCTTAGCGAAATGAAGAAAATCTTGTTTGTTCAGCAAGGTATCGCACACTAAACGTAATGGCCAAATTGAACATTTAAGGATACCTATGCAGGGTGTATAGGATTAAAACGTATTGCTAGATGTTCTCAGTTACATATCCAGCAGAAAATAAGAAAAGGATCTATACACAATTTAAAAGTATATTTCAATACACCTGCTATCAATCTATAATTATCATTAAGTTAGCTAAGCAGAATAGTATAGCCATAGTAGTAGAAAGAATACATTCCAACAATTAATAGCAATGCTTGTTCATAGATGTAATTCAGGCGTAATTGCTACGAAACGTATTTAGAGCATAAATCATGGAGTAACTTGTTGTATCGAAAATAGACATTTTGATTATTAGTTGTAAATAATTAATTAATCGTTTTTTAATTTCTATGCTCTATTACAAGTTTTCTTATATTTGATTCTCATACAACTAAATATTCTAACATTGCGTAGATTCATTTTCTTTCTCTTCCTAGTTAATATAAAAAGAAATCATTTTACCTACTTTCGTGTAAATTGAATTCCCATACTCATCAAAACAAACTTTGTTTAATTTTCATTAAATTAGCGTTTAAAATGTAGATGTAGTATCTGCTGCGTCATTTCATTTAACATTTCGCTTTTAGCAATAAAAACCGCGTTTTATTGACCATCACTAATGCCAACTTTAAAATAACAATCGCAGCCTTCTCTAATTTACTTTTTTTCCGGTATCTTGGTTAATTTCTTTTTTAAGTATTTTAAATTAAATTTCTAGACTACTAGAAATTGTTTGTTTTATTTGCGGAGCCAAGAAGAATACAACATTAAAATGAAGCATAAATTCCGTGAAAAATGGTTGGTCTATGTTTCTAATGCAGTCGGTTATAATATTATTCTTATACATGTTAGTAGCACCTATTTAAAAAGAAAACTAAAGTAATTTTGTTTATAATGTCCCAGATTAAGTGTCAAAAATGCTGCTTTGTCTTCAACCGAATTGGTAATTCTTTTTGTTTATGCGATGGGATTAAAAGAATGGAGCAATTTTACAGCAAGTGATGAATGGTTGCAGAGAATTACATATAGATATGGTCTCTGTTTACTGAAAATTTCGCGAGAGAAGTTATCTTTCCAAGCTGAATTGCATTTGTTGAACAATTAATAAGAGCATTGAACAATGTGTTATACAACACATAGACATGAAAAGGCTTTCCCAGAGAGCTGTATTCATTCTGGACAGTTTTCCTAGTTTCGCAACACATGTAGAAATGGGAACATTGGCGTGATGACTGACTGACGTTGGATTTAATTAGTCTACATCATCGCGAGTATATTATATTTCACTTTAGGAAGCTTTAAGAGCACTACCAAACCTTTGTCATACTGAAGTAGTAATCAGATTATCTCAAGAAAAGTTCTTGGGAAATTAGTTCTTCTTCAAGAGTGCATAATGGAAGCTTTTCGTAGTCGGCGTTATTGCTACATCTACTATAATATTATAATACTTTTCCTTAATAATTAGCTGAAGTTAGACAATAAGGTACAACATTTTTGATTACAGGCTGAAAGCACTAATAAATCATATAGTATATCAATAATTTATACACCAAAAATTCATTTTTGCGTTTCCAATATACAATAACAGGCAGTTTTTATTGTACCGTTCGAGGTGCTTATAAATGGTAAATAATATCACCCACATAAATCATGAAGTATATATA
Organism: Limonius californicus; assembly: GCA_014611495.1. Lineage (NCBI taxonomy): Eukaryota > Metazoa > Arthropoda > Insecta > Coleoptera > Elateridae > Limonius > Limonius californicus. The sequence goes on from JABXWE010034121.1 coordinate 10,990, forward strand.
TATATATATATATATATATACATATATATAGTGTTATAATGTTTTATTGAGGGACCTACATACAAGTCACACATGAAGCACATTGAAGCGACAAAAATATTACGTT
>JABXWE010034123.1:0-15020 GCA_014611495.1 Limonius californicus
CCGGTGTGATGTTGCTCCATGACAATGCAAGGCCATATGTTTCTGCACAAACACAAGGTCTAATCAGGTCTTTTGGATGGGAACAACTGAATCAACCACCTTACAGTCCAGACCTTGCACCCAGTGATTTTCACTCGTTTCGGTATTTAAAGGAGTTCCTTGGTGGTCAACGGTTCAACGACGACGAAAAAGTGAAAACTGCAGTCATGGATTGCACGGGCGGCAGATTTCTTTGACATCGGAATTCAAAAACTTGTAGAGCGGTATGACAAATGTTTGAACAAAAATGGAAATTATGTAGAAAAGTAGATAAAAGTATGTAGAATATTAAAAAAAATATATTTTAATGACATTTACAGTATGTTTCTTCTTAAGAAAAAACGGACCTTATTAAAAAATATCCCTCGTATCAACAACGTCGTTGTTAAAGATTTTGATTTTTCTAGTATTGTTAAACAATATGGCAATCAAAAAGTTACATATCTAAATATATTAAACCGTAACCGTATTTATTGGTTATTGGTAATTTGAATCCTTACGAGATGTAGCGATCTTTTTTCCTATGCCTGTGTTGCGCGTTTTAAAGTGGCACCGATATAGAGGACCTACATCTTTACTTGGACTCCGAAACACTTCTACTACTCCAGAAAAGATTTACTAGGCAGAAAACTTTGTTAGTTTTCCATTGTCTTGCGAGGAAGAACGGCCGTTAAAATTCGATGTTTTGGTACTGGAAATTGAACCCCAGACCTTCAGCGTAAAAGCCTAATGCGCTAACATCTAGCCCACGAGCGCCTCCATCTTCGTGTCCCTTATTTAATTACATAATTCTTATTTGTTTCCACTTCAACTATTCTATTCTTGGTTCTCTTAGTGTAAGCCCTAATATTCAATATTGGAAAAGACTGCGGTATAGTAATTGGTGAGCTTGAACGATGGTTAAATATTGTAAATTTTCGAAAAAAGAATTATTTCTGTTTATTCAAACAGAAATTGCAAAATTGATTTTAATCGTTAATGTTCATTTACTGGCTCAGAAGTATAGAAAAAACCGATATTTACCAACACGATTTTCAAGTTATATATACCAGCGTTTTCTTAATTTATTTCTAATATCATTTAGCTTTGGCTCAACCAAAACCTATACGAACTTCCATCCAATAAAACAGTTTTCGACGTGTCTGCGTGCGTTTTCGCCACTTACGTAATAATTACCACCTAATGTCAATCAAACACTGTATCAAGGAAGTATAATTATCGAATCGTGGGGGTCGTGTCGGGAAGACCCTGACCTACATAACTGTTACGTTCCATGTTCTTGTTTTACGACTTTATCGATGCTTCGACCTTTAGATCGGCACCAAATTAACCTTGCTGCATTTCTCCACTGAAGTTGTACTAAATCAATGTCGGCCGCTAACTGACACCTCCTAACCTACCATCAATCTTCCTTAATATTTCGTTAAAGGAGCGGCGAAATAATCGTTAATATTTTCATTCCACCCTGATATTAATTCTACTACGTTCCAGTTTATTTTCGTTACGAAGGAGAGCCCACATATACTGACCCAGAAAGGTCAGAGGAGGAAATTTTACGGCTTGTTTTTGAAGATTTTATTTCTCGCGGGCCTTGTTCTCTGTACGACCTCTGAACTTAAGGATAATAGATTGGGAAATCCCTTTGAATAAGCTCGGCCTTATGGGAGTCCTGCATGTTTTATAGATAAGCGGTTGAAAGATCAAGGCAGAGAGTGTGTATGGGTACAAACACTTAATGGAGACACATATGTGTAGATACATTTACATTATTTTTTAAAATGTTTACTACTATAAAAATGCCAGAAATTAATTGCAAACTTGTTACTGTTATTGTAATTTTTTAGTAGAGTAACAACTACACGTTGAAAATAATTCTTCTACGATTAATATCCTTTCCGAGATTCAGTCAAATATTTAATCTTTCTTAAGAAGGACCCAAATATTTCATTTCCCCGGGAAGGTGAAATCCTATATGCGGGCTTGATTATGATAAAGCGGGAATTTAAAGTAACAGACATTAAAGCAACCTAGCTAGTAAATTATAATTAAGGATACATTACAGCAATGTTTATCTTTTAACAAACATTCGGCAAGGCGACGAGAGATGGAGCTCCACAGATTCAAAACAACCTACGATCAATATCCTGAGCTTTCCAAGAGCTTTCGCTGTTTTACTACTAGAGAGCGTATTGTTGCCATGTCAGTGCTATTTAAAGAAATAGGAGTGTTTATTAAAATAGCTAATGAATTAATTTTTAACCATCATTACGTGTTTCGTGTACAATGCTTGATAACACATTTGGAAAGACCTACGCACTTGTGAAAAATTATTGGCATAAAATGGAATTAAGCCTCTCCCATTAAATATAATTAAATTTTTAAAGAAAGGTATCGTGGCGATTTACACCATTTTTCAAAAAATAAACATCACACATTTATCCTCAAAATGTAATTTGTTTCAATAAAACTTTCATATATATTTTTCTGCGATGGAGATTTATTCTCTGCATTTTCCATAATATCTATTAGGAGTTTAAACAAAAAGTTAGGTCTAAACGTTGTCCTGTAAACAAACCTAGTAGCCGCAATCAACTTTAATAGAATCAAATTCAGTCAATCCCTGGAAATCTGATAAGCTTAATCGGTTTTAAGTTACCGCATGCAATTATGTTTAATGGATTTACAAGGACCGTTTTGGGGCGTAGATATAATAATCTATCACCCGTTACACTGCCTTAGTTCCGAGTTCTGTCCTTTTGCTACTTCTGACCTACTTAATTTACACCTTTTGGGAAGAAATCCCCCGAAATGTATGACACAATTTACCATTATTTCACCCCGGCTGCTCGAGTTAGAAGTGAGAGTAACAAATTTACCCCCTTTTCCTTGTCAGTTCGACTTCCTAGAGCTATAAGTAACCAATCAACCGGAATACGGAAGCAAACCACTTGTAAAATCCCCTACGGAGCTGCTTCTGCAATAAGGACCCCTATGAATTCCCAAAACCGTAATATTAAATCGTACTCACAGACAATCCGGCTTTATAAGAAAACCCGGAAAATAATGCGCTGCATATTCTTCCCATATTTTTCAGTTTTTGCGGTCTGGAAACTTTTAAGTTTTCCATGTAAGGATTTTCAAGGAATCTTGAAAGAAGAACTTTGTGAGATTTGTGGCTTCCAAGTATAAACTTAATTAATTAATATACCAACTTATAAGGGATCATTAAAGGAAAGAAATCCATTGAAATAATAACGTGAAACCATTTTGAAATTTAACCCCAATTATAAATACATTCACGGGATTCTTATAAGCACGAAGAAACATTTTTCGAAAAGTTCTGGGTTTTTTATGAATTCCTTGGTTTTATTCCTAAATTTTTTTAAGAATTTATTCATTAAATTTTTGTATAAACTACTAACAGCTATAAGGCGACCGTGGGCTAGAGGTTTAGCGTGTTAGACTTCCACACTGAAGGTCCTGGGTTCAATTCCCAGTATCGGAACATCGGATTTTTAACGGCCGTTCTCCCTCGCAAGGTAATGGCGAACCAACGAGGTATTCCGCCTAGTAAATCTTTTCTGGAGTACAAGTGTTTACACTTCCCGTGGTTCGGAGCCCACGTTAAGCTGTAGGTCCTATACGTCTGTGGCACTCTAAACACGCAACACAGATATAGGAGAGAAGATCGCTAAGTCGCGTAAGAGATAAAGCACTCGAAGACAAACAGCTACAATGTGAGACATTGTACCGTAAACGCGAAAAAGAAAAAATTTACAATTCGTAATACATTATGATTATGATGTTTTCACAACATGCAGACGTTTCAAAATGCTTACGTCAACAGATTTCTCGCGCTGCAACCCGTCACACAAATTCCCCATTCTGACTTTGGCACTCGAGTGCTCTAAATACCTAACATTTTTTGTCGTTCGGATTCGGCTTTAAAGTGCGCCTCTATTTAGTTAAAGAGAAATGCGTAATAGACAGAATACAATGGCTGACCCGCCAGACCTGATAGGAGTTTAACCTCTGAAAACATTTTCTAGGCGTTTGTGGGTTTTGCCATGACAATCATTGCGACATAACCTTATGAAAAGTTTAATATAATTAAGTTCGATTAATATGGTTACCATTTTGGTGACATGTCCGCCATGCCGAGCAGTTTGGGGCACGTTCCATGTAAAAACTTTGTGTGGGTCGACTACAAAGTAAAGAATCTACACGGTTATTGGCAAATTTATATTTTTTAGTGGCAGAAGGCGCAGGTACACAAACAGGGATAATAATTTTACTGGCTGAATAAGTTTGTTTGCAAAATATAATCATCAACAATTTATATATTCTTTGAGGCTTTCACGGTTTCTCGAACTGTCAATCTTACAATTTGCGTTCGGCTTAGACCGCGTCGTCATTTGGGAACTACAGCCAGCATTCTCAGGTAAGGCCCGACCTGTAGCTTGTCTGCCTTTACAAGAATTTGCTCTAAAAGTTTGAGCAATATTTGTTCGTAGGCCCTGCCTACCTAAACAGGGCCGCATACTTAGATTATTTAAACCTTGGGGCGGACAAGGATTTGATCTTAATCTATTTTGTTTGCCAGGACAATAATACGTAATCGGCTTATGTCAACAATATGTGTACAATTTCGCGCCTATGCCCTTCAGAGTATAATTGAAAATTTAGCATAAAGGAAAAAAGTTTGAATGCCTAAAAGTTATGCTACCACAGTTAACTTCCAAACTATGATAAAATACATTTCCCGTGGATACGCATTCTACGAGAAAAATATTTGATATACGTTTTTTGTGAAAAAAATATAGTATTTATTGAAATACTGCACTGTGATATAGTTTATGACTTGCTATATTTACTACCCATTGGTCAACATACACAGAAAGAAAGAGAAATAAAAAGAATATAAAAATAATAATTTGGTATTGTGATACATTCATAAATAGCATTTAGACTCATGGTGTAAAAGAAATAAAATAAATATCTATTACTTTAGCAAAAAGTAACATAATTAAATGTAAGAAAGGCGAAATATCAAAAAGATATCTCACAACGAAAATTAGGTCAGAAGAAATCAATTTTGTTAACGAATATGAGCACCTAACAGTTAGGTTCCAAACAACACACCTCTTCCAACTTATAGCATCCCTAAAGCACCTTCAACATTTAGATATTAACACAGCAATTAATATACTGAATATACAATATAAAGATTTGGACAGTAGTCACTTTAAATCCCTATGCACATTATTTACGCTATAACATCTAACCGAAACGAACAAAATGAAAGTACGCCTCCTCAAGAAACGCCTCAAATACCTTTACTTTCCATCTAGCAGGGGCATCAACTACGGGAGAAGAAATTATAGAAAAACTTGAAGGGATGCCAATCCAAATAATCAAGGATATAAAGAGAAGGCAGAAAAGTATATGAAATTTGTAGCTGAAACATCCATTGACGGATAAGCTTCCACAACACATACATGGAAAGGACCTAAACAACATATACTCGGTAATAGAACCAACTATCACCAACCAACCGAAGAGTACATATGTCGCCAACAAAACATATCACCTCTTAAATTATGACAAACGGGAAAATAAATCTTTAGTGCAATGTATACATTTTTCATGAATTTAACTCTTAAGCATTAACACATTAATATAAATTAATTAATTAATTACTAACGTATACCTTCCTACAATGTTTTTTAAATATAAATTGTATAATTTTCCTATGTAGTATGGGGGCTGCAACTGTTGGTGTGAAATAAAAATTTACTAATAGCCTTAGAAGAGCGTGAAGTTTGACCTACCCTATATAAATCACTTAAAGTATTCTTCTTCTTCTTTGAGTGCTTTGTTTCTTACGAGACGCAAGGATCTTCTCTCCTATGCTTGTGTTGCACGTTTTAATGCACATCAGACATACGGGACCTACAGCTTAATCTGGGTCCCGAACCCCAGGAAGTGTAAACACTTCTACTCCAGAGAAGATGTACCAGTCAGAATACCTCGTTGGTTTGCCCGATTTTCCGGCACTGGAAATTAAACCCTAGGCTTTTAGCGTATAGGTCTAGCGCGCTGACTTTCAGCCCACGGCTGCCTCTTAAAGTATTTAATCAACGGTAATTCAAATATAAATATTAGTACTTGTAGTTTTCCTCCTACTTTCAGTCGTCGATTGTAATTTCTTTTGTTTGCTGTTAATTATAAAAAGAAACTACAAACTGTATTACTCTTGTAAACTCAGACGCCACTGGCCGCGTAGATTTGATGAATGATTTTAAATTCCGTAAGCCATGGACGGTGAACTCCCCCCTAATCGAACGTTCCTTTTAACCGATTGCTGTATTGAGTAAAATATTACTACTTGCTGTCATATTTTTTTGTACCGTCATTTACTCTCAAAAGGTTAATTATATGTGTTTTAAAATTGTTACATATTTTATTATTGTATATTTTGTATTTGTGTGTGCATGAATTTTGCAAGCTTTCTAAACAGGAGGGGGGCACAATAAAGGTGAGTTCGATTCCCGTGAGCCGCTGGCTTCTCGGCCTTTCACGAGAACCTGCAAGCTGTATTTGGAAGGTGGCGCCCATTAATTTTGACCTGCTCTGTATACAACCAGAAGATTTCCTCCCGTAAGCGATTTCCGTAAATCCCCCCTACTCCTCTTAGCTAAGCTGCAGACCTAGTCCACCTATCCGGTGGGGGTCGACGAAAAAGTTCGTTTGGTCCGTAACAGAGCTTAACCTCAGTAAGAGGATTTCAGCATTCCTATGTATCAGGGTTGCTTCACGTAACAATTTATTAAGAAATATTTTGTTCTTCTTGCACAGTCCTTCACCTATCATTTTTAGTTTTCTCGGTAATTCCCTGATATTAGCTATCTGCATCCATCCATCCATGCGTAAAGATATGCTGTTTGTTTCCAATAGTCCACCTATTGCAAACATGGATTCGATACTTCATCTTTACTCAATATTATATGGTGAAAGTGCATACCAGAGTATTTATAGAGTTCCTAATTAAATTCTTAAGATAGGTTTTTGTTACAATGAGCATTTCAAATGTATAACTTTGTATTTGTAGCCTGTAGTTAACAGTTTAAAATACATTTCGGGGAAACAGTCCTTCCCTAAGCAAATAAGGAAAATGTACACATTTTTCTCCATTTCCCCGTCACTTTTTTAGTAGTTATACTTCCTTTAGATCCCCATATTTTCACAACATAAAACTCAAGCTTTTCTAATTTGTTTAACCTTTAAAACACATAAACCGAGCCGGCTATATTTCAGTGCAGTGGGATGTTTAAAGCAGCAGACATAATTTTCAGCTAAAACTTCTGTAGCAAAAGAGAATCGCGTAAATAAGGATTAGTTATAATTTCCCTTGCTTTGGCGCGTCCTTTGTACTAAAATTTTCAAGCGGAACTTGTGCAGCTTTGTTCTGACAAGGAAGCAGCCCTAATAAGTAATCAGCATTCAATGATTAATGTCGGAACGAAGCTGTGTACACGCGCATGTTCTTAATTTTTATTTTAGTACTAATGTCCGGGGTTTCCAAGGAAGGGCGCTCAAATTTTCGAATTTCTGTGTTACTTATGGGCAATTAATTACAATCCATCACTGATAAGCAAAACCGCATACTAAATAGGTAATCAAACAGTCAAGCAAGTGGCACGAAGAAACTCTTGGGCCCTAGAGAGTTACACAACTTTAGCACAGGAGAACTCCTTAATGACTGGCATCTATTTCATTAGTTAATAACTCCCTGACTAATTGCCACGGCGGAGAAATGCAGCCTGAAAACCACTCATGCGGTGGTTTTCGTGCGGGCAGGATGTGGAAAACCTAACAAACCAATCGATAGTTAAACGCCAACACAGAAATTTAAATCAGCTAAACGTTTTCCACGAAAACGCAACACCAAATGTTAAACTTCTCGTTATCATCTTTTATTCATTCCGCAAATTCACTTCTCATTTTAAAACGCTCTCCGTTTCAAGTTACTTCCAAAGAATACGCATAAACCTTTCAAGAAGCTCCTTTAATATAACTCAAGTAAGCCCTGGATTAAAAATTCTCACTCATGAATAAAATACAGTCCTGCAAAAATAATTTTCTTTATAAAGGCTAGGCCGGTAAGCTCATTTAACTTCTTATTCCTTTTTTACTCACCAATAACGCGCTTAATCTTAAATATAACATTGTATCAAGCAACATGCTTCGCTTCCAGTACATCCAGTAGATTTTATTTCGAATCGCGTAATGCTATGAGCTATAGCATTATTACATCAAGTACGTTTTATTAAGCTTGTATTGCGGATCCATTTTAGTTTAACAATACGTGAAATTCTATCTGAAATATAACCGAATTTTCGATATCACGAAGTTGTTCGTAATTTTAGCAATTTAATAAGTGTCACTCTCAGAAGTTTTCCGTAAAACATTTCCTAGGCAATTTCGTAAAACTCTCATTAGTCACTTTCAAGGGTTTTCGAAAGCGATAGAATGTGACAGAAAAATGCACAAACTGAATAGGTTTACAATAGCACAAAACAAGCCCGCCTTTGTGTATCCCAACCTCAGAGTTTCAGAAACTAATATTAAAATTCAGAAGTGGGAGGATGAATAATTGTCCGCTTGCTTCCAAGCGCTTTCTACATGCTTATCTCGGAAAAAACTTGTAGGATCATTAGTTAATATAATTAAAATTACTTAATTACTCGGTACTAAAAATATTAAAATTAATGAGAACTAAAACGTGATGTTTTTACAAATATGAAGTAAGGAACGAGCATTTGTAAAACTTTCAACATGCCAATATTTTTTATGATGTCAAAAACTAACCCAATCATTATAGAAATAAATTATAAGCGCACGCACACCGAAAACTTTATTACGGTTTTTTTTAACCTTGACGTGTATGTACCTCTTAATAATTATGACAACTATATGTTCTACAATAGTGAGATTTCTTTATACCTCAACTAGTACTGAACATCAAGACGGATTATTTATAAGAGAAAAATGATCAAAAATAGATTTTCAAGTTTGTAATTAAACTATGTTTTAAAATATGTCGTGACGTAATTGCAGCGGGCGTAAAAATAGAAAGGTCAGGTTTGTGGATCGAACATATACGGATCGAATTTGGCCTAGGACGTTTGCACTGCACGCTAATTGAGAGGCATTGCAAATACGCAAAATACGATTGTAGTTCTTTTTAGGACAAGATAATTGACGAAAATGAGGCTTTCAACCCTAAAAAATTTGTTTAGGTCTAAAACATTATAAACGTTACATATAAATATAAGCCATGTTTTCTTGAATTCTATAATATAATAAGACGAACAAGCTACACATGTGGAGAATGAAATTAGCTGGTGTCAAGAATGAGAGAAAAGCTAAATAAGAATGCAAATTATGTAGCCAAGAAGACCCTAGAAGCATTAGAGAGATCACAGTCGCAAGAGGAAACTTCTGAAAAAAAGGATTTCCACACATATTTTTCGAAGAGAAAGAAGGAGAAAACGAAGAAAATGCAAAGAAGCAACATAAGAAGAAGAAGAAGCAGTAGAAAATATTGTTAAAAGAGATGAAAGACAATAAATCAAGAACCCCTGGAGATGAAAAACGTAAACAATTTATATCGCATTGTTTCCACAAAATAAAAAAATGGCTTGGAGGTCCCAGAAGAATGAGACATGCCACAATCGTATGTGAACTGTTGAGTAATCACTATAACTGTAAGGCTTCTCAGAATAGTAAATAGAAGAAAAATTCAGAGAGTTTGATGAAGTTCAGACTGGGTTTCCATTATCCTCAGACAACGTCTTTTGCATCAGACAAGCAATGGCTTACAAATGTGTATAACCTTCATCAACTTGAAGAAAACCTATAACGGCCAATCCTAGAATGAAGCATGAGAAATGCTGCGAAGAATAAATATACAACAGAAGCCGACTAGTGTGTAAAACAGCTATACAGCACATATGTAAATATATAAATTAAACGCTCACTAGAAATATGTTCATACCAGAAGATTGTAAACTATTTGCTCGGCCGCTTTATCCATTATTCCGACTACGCGCAGTGCCTAGGGCCTACGAAACTTTTAAGCCCAACGAACCTTTTAGGACCCACAAAGTTTTTAAGGCCTACAAACCTTTTAGGATGAACGAACCGTTTAAAGCCTACGGACCTTTTAAGCCCTATGAACTTTTTAAGGTCTACGAACGTTTCAGGGCCTATGGACTTTCTAAGATCTACCATATTTCATTTATACAAAAATTCAAAAATAAGAATTAACAGCGAATGTAAATTTTAATATTATCGCGAAAGAGTGTCGATCCAAGGATTTTGTATCAGCAGAGGTTCAGAGGTGTTTTTATTTTTACATTCAAACTAGCGTCTATTTTCAAGATTCATAAATTGTACTATTTACGTATAAGCGTTCAAATTAGCAAAAAAAAATAAAAAATCGAAAATTCAAGCCTGTAGAAATAGAAGGGTATGGGCTACGATGGTCTCAAAGCAGCCCTGACTCTTTGCACCATTTATCGATTATATCGAATAGTCCTAGAAATATGGTAGAAAAAGTATATACGTATGAGATTTTCCGTGAATGACAAATTCCTTTAATTTCTGTTATTCGCAGGCTACCATATTATATTCTCCCACGTGGAAACAAGTTTATACATTATAAAAAATAAACGTTTACTTATATATTCCAGTAAACCTTAATATTTGGTCAGGTATAAGGGCGGTTCGAAAACCGAGACGGGCGCCGGAGCAGGAATACATGGAGCAAAGCCAAGTGTGAGGATCAGCTTCTCATTTGACAAATATGCCTCAGTGTTCCAAACAGAGATACACGCAATACTTCAGTGTGCGTGAGAAAATAATAGAAGGGCCTATAAAAATAAGCGTATCTGTATTCTATCCGTTCTATCCGACAGCCAGGCGGTTCTAAAAGCTCTTGCCCAACAGCTTCATCTGGACTGGCCTGGAAATGTTTCGAATAATTCAATGACCTAGCAAGGCAGAATGTAGTGAGACTGCCCTGGATTCCAAGTAATTGCGGAATCGAAGGTAATGAAAAATCCGATAAACTAGCAAGACTGGGGTGAAATGGCCCTACCATGGTCGGGAACCTGCCCTGAGAGTACCTAGGAACGCTATCCGCAGCTACGTAAACTGTGGATCTGCGAGCAACATACAACTGAATGGACCAATAGACCAGGATTAAATCACAGTAAGGTATTTATTCAAGGACTATGCATGAAGAGAGCCACAGAAATGCTTGCACTAAGCAGGATACAACTCAGGATTTTTACGGGTTTCCTAACAGGACACATGACTGTAAAGATACACCTGTGGAGGATCAAGAAATTTAACGGATACCTCACATGCAGATTCTGCAACAAGGAACCAGAAACGGCAATGCAAATTTTATGCAGCTGTGATTCGCTGGCAAGAAAAAGACAACACACATTCGGACTTCCTTAAGTAGAGCCGGAAGAGTTCAGCCCACACATAGTGAGCGAACTGTATCTCGAGGTACAGGGAACTAAGGTCACTCACTGGGTGTGATAACTAATCAGGGTGAGCACAATAAGCCATTTAGGGTGCAGTGCCTGCGGAACAACGATAGACGGATCCAGAAGAAAAAAAATTGTTTAACAGTAGTTACAAAAAGGACGAAATACATACACCTGTGATCAATAATCTCTACCACTACAAAAAGGAGAACATATAGAAACAAGAACCGATATGGGAAAACAAATTACGGAAGAATCATACGCACTGATTTGCAATAATGAAATTAGAAAAGAAATATAAAGAGAATATTTTCAATACAAAGGAAAAGATGACAATACATGGAAGAAAAATGTCCACGAAATATTGAAAAAAATAGAAGCAGATGATTAAAGAAAAATACAAAGGAAAAGGTTCCATTGAGAAAATGGAAATTGCAACATCATGCAAGGGAAATATAAACCATTAAAATGAAACGGAAATACGAAATAAATATAACACAACAGATGACCAAAGCAAATAGTAGAAGTTGTCCCCAAACAGGAAGAAAAACAAGAAAAAGTATATTCATAAATTGTAAAGGCATATACTACTTAGTCAGAGAAAAGTAATTAATAGATTGATACTGGTAAAATAAACGGTTATAGCAACTCCGAACAACAAATCCCTAAAAGGAAAAAAGTGAATAGAGAAGCCAAAACCAAGAAGAAAAACAACAAATCTGGTATTATTTAGTAAAACAAATAATAACGTTTGTTCGTTTTTTAGACGTACATACTTTTATTGTTACAGAACTAGTACACCAATAAAAAAATATTAATTGTAATGGTTTGGAAAAATGAGAAGCCTGAAATTTTACATAACTTATTACTGGTAAACACATTTATATACGTCATCGTCATCCATTGGCCTTACTTATACATTAATTCCGGTCAAATTTTACTACTTACAAGAATATTGTTCCGAATCTGTCATTTTGTGTTATATGTAGATACCGAAACAGGATTTCCTGGCGATAAGACACTAATAGCTACCAATTTCCAAATATTCTCAAAAATTTGCTTTCGTACAAGAACGGTATTTTCATAAGAATAATAAATTTCAAACAGAACTGTTCACTACAATATTTTGTTTTTTATTTTCTCCATTCTATTTCCGATCATTCTACACATAGATGTCAAGTATTTACAAAACCGATGAAAAGATTCCCTACATCAGTAGCAACTTGCTAGCTATGAGATGGCACAGAAAGGTGTCAGAAATTTCTTTTGTCAATATCAAATACTGATGGAGTCGATATATGTGCCTCATCTATTTTTAATGATTTGAACTTCAGTAAGACGTAGTTTTTTGCTGCTATTTTTAGAGACAATAAGTTTTCGTGGTAGTTTTTTATATTTGCCTTCTGCTTAAGCCACGAATCAAGTATTATATTAGTCATTGGCCTTTCACGTCGATCACGATTTTGAACAGCCTATTGTTAATTATTTATTGGCAGCATTATAAAGAGTTTTCGTAATAAATCAGCTAGTAGGAATTATTCAATTTACAAGCATAAAAAGCAGAATTGCGTACTGCTGTTTATTACAGTGAGATACAAGAGCATGAACGTGAAATACGTCCAGAGAGAAATCTTATAATAAAACATTTCGTTGGATAAAATCTTGATATCTAATTTAAAATTACATGGAAAAAGATGTCGACAATGTGATTGATATTTGTTTTTTAAATATTTGTTAATACGATAGCACGATTCACATCAGTAAATTTATTGGGCCAAAAAAGATTTAATATTAAGGAATTTCAGAATTCTCAATATTTTAATGTATGTTCATATTTTAGCCAGCGCTAACGTACAGTTCCTCCCACGTTAACTGTAATTAAAATAATAATTTACCCAATCAAAACACTTTATCTGCAGTAAGTACTAATAAATGTCCTTATCTGTTGTATTTAATAAGCGTCCTCTATACAAATCTTTAATCAGATAATTGCCTGCAATAAAAGTTGCATCAAACGTTGTATTATTTGCATATAGAGCAAATACTGCGAAGTTTAGTTATCATTTCATTATGAAGTTGTTAATGGGGATTTCCACTAATGTTTTTCAATCATGATATTTAATACATAAATGCGTTAATGCATAAATGTTGTATTGTATTATTTTATATTTTTAGTCATTTAGCGTTAATTACATCAACAACATATAAAGCATCTAAACATTGAAAGCGTCGATTTACACGCTATGAAAAGAGGTTTCCATTCCGAAAAAAAGTCGGTAATTACACTATACCTAGCGTCCAGGTCATAACAACAAATATTAGGTTTCCTCCTGATTTTCGTAATTTTGCGCTAATGCATTTTTGTAAATTCTGGGTTAAAATAGCTACTTCAAGACTATAGAGTTTCTTTGTTGTTATCCAATAAGATCATGTTTTAAGTAGTATTTAAAGACGCTGGGACACGGTGTAAACACCGCCAAGGTTTACTAAGGTACCTCTGGAATATAAACCGCTATAAGGTGTGTAGCCTACCTACTTGTTACAAGATAAAATAATCACAATGTATATTTGAAAATGCTTCAGTGTAGAAATGGAAACATTTAATATTTGAGTTTCTAGATTTGGTATTGTGCGTAGGTGTAGAAATACAATAGGCACTAATAATGTACTCTATTATCTATTGTCTAAGCATACTTATTCTAAGAAACTTCAAAGAAAAGGGAATATAAAGAAGAGTGCTGTCATTGGGCATTTCGTTTTCATAGTGCTTTTTTCTATCAAAATATTAACTGAATACAGATGTATTATACATTTGGGTGGAAATATACTTAATAAATTTGCACTATCAATTAATGAGGCGGCCGTAGGCTAGAGGTTAGCGCGTTAGACTTCTATGCTGAAGGTCCTGGGTTCAATTCCCAGTACCGGAACATCGGATTTTTAACGGCTGTTCTCCCTCGCAAGGCAATGGCAAACCAGCGAGGTATTCTGCCTAGTAGATCTTCTCTGGAGTAGAAGTGTTTACCACTTCCCGTGGTTCGGAGCCCACGTTAAGCTGTAGGTCCTCTATATTTGCGACACTTTAAACGCGCAACGCAGGCATAGGAGAGAAGATCGCTACGTCTCGTAAGAGATAAAGCACTCGAAGAAGATCGATTAATTATTAAATATAGCACTGTTAACAAAATCTGACATACATAAACCACTGGACGTTTAACACCTTAACACTATTGTTTTGTAATTGTTTAGTTTTTAATTTTTCCATGAGTTCTTGAATCTTTCCTTACTTTGCTACCAATTTGTATTTTTGTGTACTTATTTGATATTCTATTTTGTTATTCTTCATATTCATTGTAAATTTAATTATGTAGAGTTACGAAGAAGAGAAATATATAGTATTTGCTGCCTTCCAGTTTT
>JABXWE010034124.1:0-27125 GCA_014611495.1 Limonius californicus
TTAAAGTATTTCTTCAGCCTTTTTTCAATAGCTTTACTAATTGTCTCTTATTCCTGTCAGAAACTATTTTTGGACGACCCGGACTTTTACGTTTTTTATCTAAGATATTTCCCGTTTCTCCATAATGCTTAATTATATTCCACACTGTAGATTTAGGAATATTAAGTTCATCCGCCACTTCACGTACTGTGTTATTGCGGCAATACTTTTTAAGCACTAACTCACGAATTTTTGAACTTGTAGAGATACCACGCGCCATTTTGTTCAATAAACGCAGCGATTCACTCAATACGATAAGAAAAGTATTGCCGATTAAACTGACGTTTCGTTCTCCATTAATTTCGCAGCCTACTTGTCTCATCTTCTTTTATTTTTAACAGTTACTTTGTACTGTCCCAATATTTAGTTGCCACACAATATGAACATTTTTCTTGTTAATTAGAGCCGATAGAATAAGTATTTTGTTTTTTGTGTTGCTGATTGGCCCCAATTGTTGTTAATTAACTAGTTACTTAGTATTAAATTAAAAAAATTATAAGATAAACAAATAAACTGTAAAATACCTGAATTATATATGTGTTTTATTTTGTCCCAATATATAGTTGTTAGGGCTCGTATATATACATATTTTTAATTGTTCTCGTATTTCAATCGTAGCTTTCATTTAGAATTAGATAATATTTGATTTCCTTCACTTCCTTAGGTGATAACTCAGTATTTCGTGAATGTAAGAGATTGACAATCACTTTGTGCTAAACGGATATTATCCAGAGTGTATCTGACATAGCACAAGAAGAGAACTGTTAGCTGCCCCGGCATAAATTAAGCAATAAAGTCTAATGTAATTTTATCCAAAAATATTTATACTATATGTAATTAAGGGAATCCCATAAGAATGTGTGTGTAGCATATTGCTAGAGTATTTCCCGAAGAAGTGTGCATTACATATAGTTAGGGGAATCCCAGCTGTGAATAGAACTTACATACAGTAGAATGATTACACAATTCTTTGAGGAATATAGCGATATGCGAAACATATTCTGTTGAGATTCCCCTAACTATACGTAATATACAAGTAGCCGAGGGACCCTTACATATATGTAATTTACATTCTCAGCTGGTGCTTCTTTAACTACATGTAATACAAAAAGCTTCGGGAAAATCCTAGCTGCATGCCATTCACATTTTCTACTGAGAATCCCCTAACTATATGAAATAAAACTTCTCTGGGGGTGTACCCTAGCTGTAAGCGATTCACATTTCCTTTTGGTATTCTCCTAACTATATATAATAAAGGGACAGCGATGGGGCAGTGCAAACAAGCATTGTCAGTCGAGGTCATAGTGAAATGCGATTCGGTCAGTCGCGGTATCGGACCGTAACTGAGGCGATGACCGTATTTCACTTAGTTAAGTTTAGGCATGTTGCCTGAATGGATAGTATGTAAGGGAAGCCCGCACCCCCTTGAAGTAATCGGAAAACGGTGTGTGAATGGGAAAAAAAACTATATGTAATACAAGGTCCTGTGACCTTAGCCTAGCAATAAGTAATTCACCTGTAATACACAATTCTCCAAGGTACTACCCTAACTATTTAACTTTTGCATGTTGATTGTTTCAGTATTTAGTGGAACATCCAATTATAAACATTTTAGGTCGTGGAATGTATATTTTAAAAAATGAAATGCCCATAAAGTGCATTTAATATATTTTTCCTGAATATGATGCGAAAAATGACATTATTTTATACAAATTGTCAGTTTTCAGATTGCGAAAAGTATATTTTGAGAAAGGGAATTTTCGTACAGATGGCTTAAAAATGAATAAGAATTGGAAAGTGCTTCGTAAGGCATGCAATGCTTCCAAGGATAATTTTAACATAGTTATTCTGAATAGAGTGCAAAAAATAATTGTAATATTGTGTAATATAATAATGGCAATATAAAGTGTAAGATAATTTACCTAACTGTGTTGCTAGAAATTCTTCTGAATTTGAACTATTTCAATCAATAGCTTCTAGCGAATTCTAGCCGCTTCCATTGCTTCCGCTTTTATTGTTTAACAGTTCTACTAATTGTGTTCCCCGAATGGAATTTATTATTACAATATAAATAAATATAAATAAATTAGTGTCTGGTAATATTCTTTAATGTACCTTCATCACCTAGATTTCGAATTGTCTTAATTAATATGTAACTAAGCAATTTAGGAATTGAAGCGGCCATGGGCTAGAGATTAACGCGTTGACTTCTACGCTGAAGGTCCTGGGTTCTATTACTATTACCGGAACAACGGATTTTTACAGTTCTCCCTTGCAAGGCAGTGGCACATCAGCGAGGTATTCTGCCTAGTAAATCTTCTCTGGAGTAGAAGTGTTTACATTTCTCGTGGTTCGCAGCGCAGTTAAACTGTAGGTCCTCTGAGCCTGTGGAGCTTTAAATGCACATCAAATGCATATGAGAGAAGATCGGTACGTCTCGTAAGAGGTAAAGCACTGGAAGAAGAAGAATTTAAAGAATAGTATTATTATTCCTGACTGATACCCATACAGACGTTTTTCTGAAAAACATCATTTCGGTTCAAAAACGAATCTATTGATATTATTTTGTGTTAATAGTATGAGAAACTAGAAAGTAACACCTATTTCGTGATTAACGAGCTCAACAGCTTCCTGTATTTTCTGCAAAATGTCGAAAACAAGACAGCTGTAGGAAAAATTTATTATTCCCAATAAGAGACGCACAAAATTAATTTTTATACCACCTTTGTTTGCTCGCAGATTTAAATTATTTGCATAATTAATTTCGGGTACGCGTTTAACGTCACTTCACATTCAGGAACTCATTGGTGAACTAATTTTCCGGCAAATGTTCTACGCACTACAAACTTGCACACCTACTTGAATAAATTTGTTTCCGTAAGTAGTTTACGTATTCGGAAATCGAGGATGGTATTAATATATTCTAGTCAGCCCCTACCTGATTGAGATATCTTCAAAGGGAAAAAATTATAAAAGTAAGCAGAGCAGGTGATATTTTCCAAATTAGTAGTTTTCTAACAATTCAAATTACGGAATAAATAATGAGGATGCAGTATTGTGTAAACTTTAATGTTAATTTATTACGTTGGTGCTATTTTGGACTTTTCGATTTGTAACAAATTAGACTTTATGTTCCCAGATGGGCTTTTTCAAAGACTAAAAGCTTTTAGAGCTTTATACGAATTAAGCGAATGTTTAATGGGTTTTAGACCATTAAAAAGGCAGTTTTCTGTTTCGATGCGGACGTTATGTATAAATAATTGCCAGAATGTTTCAAATAAGAAAAAAATAAATACACATCTCTTACAAGCTTGCTAGTGATTAGATGATTCTAAGAATGTTTAAGTAAAATTTGGGTCCACTTCAGGCGCCGCTTAAGTAATGACTTTGGATCAAACAAATATAAAAAGCGAAAGTAAAAGCATTAGGAAAATTACTCCCATGTTGAAAGTACGGTTTTTAAGGAAATTCGTTAATGTTAAAAGTGAAAACTGGAGCATGAAAAAATAAAATTGCTTCCCGCATTTCATAAAGAAGTTAAGAGCGTCCGTGTTAATTACTAAAACGAAAAAGTACAATGAACTTTGCAAACATTTAATCAGCGCGCTTTTTTCTCCGAGCTATAAATATAACTCCATTACGAAATATGAATTACCTCTTCAACAATATTTTTATTTCAACTGAGAATTCGATTTTTCCAAACTGCCTAACGGGGCGGAAAGCGACTTCCAGAAGAATGTAGCTATTGCTTGTAGAGTGCAAGGTAAAAGGGAATAAAAGCCAGAAGCAGCGAGGAAATTTCAATTTCAATAAAAAACACGATCTATAAAAGTAAAGTGGTCTCGATTCGGCAAAGTACGCTTGGGTTACATTGCCGATTGGGTTTATTTTTGGTTCCTCCGTTAACGCTTGTATAATGGCGCAATTATTTGAACAGCCGATGGATTAGAAATGGAACTGTAAACTACAAACGAGGAAAAGTTTGAAAGAAAAGCCGTTAAAAGCGCCAAAAAATATCGGCGTTGAAAAAGTTTTTCTTCGTGAAATCATAAATTTAAACATTTACGTTAGTATTATTATTATTATGTAATGAAATTAAAATATTGGGCGCCAGAGAAGTGTAATAAACCGGGAATATTTTGATATTAATACTTATACTCGACAAACAGATTGTGATATCCTAAAGGTATAGTTTTGAAAATTAAAACCACTTAACTTTAAACTGTGCTTTCATTACGACATGATATTGTGACTATCATACGTTAAACACGCTTTCCCGAAGGACGTAAGGTAAACACTTACGTTGTGTAAGATGGCCCTGATTCGTAATGCTAGCGGTTGAGAAATGGAGAATGAAACACAGTAGGATTAATACTAATTGATTTCTGATAATTCAGTAGCAGCTTCCAGTTAGCTCCATGGATAAATACAAATTATATTCTGATTTGCATATAGGCCTGTCTCACCCAGAAACGGGTTCCTTCAAGGCGCCTCTTTGACACCCCACGGTGCTCTTGACTATTTCGTTAGCAAGGGGCGCAACATTTTATATATATATATATATATATACCCGTGGAAAGGCTCCCTACCTCCTAGACACCCACATCAGTTCTAATCATAATTGCTCCTTGTAAAACAACATCATTCCAATAACGTCCATTAATTTGACATATGCCTAAGCATCTTTCATACGTTTGTATTTTCACGTGAAAATAATGATATGTTATTCTTGGGAAATTAGAACACAGACTTTTAGCAATGGAGCTATTCCTCTTTTCATCATCAGGAACAGGTACTTTAGATACCGCTATACCACACCAGTTGCTATTCCACTAGGGTCGCTCATAGGCTATTCCTTAGCACGAACCGCAGTGTTTGCTGTATACCTCTGGAAGGGTTCCGTACACCTTTACGCATCTTTGTCAGCTCTGATGGTAATTACTTACTGACCATGGTGTGGATAGACGGCATGCTAAGAGGTAGAGTAGTTTATACCTCGCTGATGAACGAGACTCTAGCAGTCAGAGTGGCAGGAAGATGACCGCAGGAAGAAGTCTTAACTCCCCTCCTGTGGAACCTGATCATGAACAGACTGTTAGTGGCCCTCAGTAACAAAGGTTTCTCATCCCTGGGCTATGCGGACGGCCTGGTCATCCTAGTCGAATTGACATTTCTAAATATAGTCAGGGAACGAATGCGAAGAGCCCCTGCATGTAGTAAGCAGATGGATAGAAGGAGAAGACCTTAAAGTCAGTTCCCAAGAGACCACCGTAGTACCTACCAGTTACACGAAGGAAGAATATAGAGGAGTTGAGACAAAGAAGGGGGAGGTAAAATATTTAGGAGTCATCTTAGAGTCTAAACTTACCCGTAACCATCCTGTTGAAAGTTATATATGAGAAAAGCGGTAACTACCCTGGCGGTAGTTAGACGCATTTATGACAAATCCTGGGATATCAAACCTGGCGTGGTGCACTGGCTGTACACCGGAGTGGTGAGATCCGCAGTTACTTATGCAGTTCTGGTATGGTGTCCCAAGGTTACGCAAGAAACTATCAAACTACAACCAGGTAAGGTGCAAAGGCTTCTCTGTCTGTCCTTCCTCCTCCACCTTGTAATTCAGGGGGAGGCCCGACTAGGATCCTACAGATTACAAAACGGAGAGTACAATTTACGTACAAAAACAGCATACGAGTTTAATTCATAACATAGAGACCTCTATCCTGGATATGAGGCTTGACCACATAAAGACAAAAAATCTCGTAGATACACTCTACGAAGTGAAAATTCAGGATCGTGCGGAGTGGGGGCTACAAGGAAATTCCTCCTGGCAGCCTTATCTGGAACATGAGCGACACGAAAACCGAAACGAGTGCCTGGGCAGGTATGTATACGGTAAAACAAAAAAAAACTTAGCTTTCTTCTTGGCTGATACACCTCGGTTTTCCAAACCGAAATATACGCCATACTTCAGTACATACGCAGTACTTAAGAAAATAATAGAAGGCCCTATGTAGGTAGGCGAATCCATATCTTGTTTGACAGCCAGGCAGCCCTGAAAGATCTATCGAAGCTAAAGGCCTCATCAAGACTGGTCTGTGAACACCATGAAAAACTTAATGACAGGACAGAACACGGTGAGACTAGTCTGGGTCCTAGGTCACTGTGAGGTCGAAAGAAATGAGAAAACAGATCAACTTGCAAGGGTAGGATCAACAAGTTCCTACTGGGCGCCTGAACCAGGCCTGGGGGTTCGAAGAAATACAATCCGCAACTATATAAGCGATTGTATTTGCAGTCAACACAAAATCTACTGGACCAACAGATCAGAATAAATTCATTCCAAGACATTTATAAAGGTAACTTGTTTAAAATGAGTCGAAGAACTGCTTAAGCTAAGCAGGCTTCCTAACACGACATGCGACTGTTAAGAAACACCGCAGGAGGATCATTAAATTTGATGGAGACCCCACATGTAGTCTATGCAATGAGGAACCAGGAACATGGATGCACGTTCTGCGCAATTGCAATGTGTTGGTTAGCACAAGATAACGCATATTTGAACAAATACATATAAAACCGAAGGACTTCAACAGACCCTGTGAGAGACCTGTGCACTATGCTACAGAGTACAACGATTACAGATTGGGTGGATTAGATAACTAGGGTAAGCACAATAAGCTTTTTAGGCTACAGTGCCTCCGGAACCTATCGTAGACGAACCCAATGTAGGAAAAAAATAACTTACTGAAGATGAAGTGTTACGTAAAATAAGATTGCAAAATTAAACTATTAAGATTTCTGCGCTATCGACAGGGGGTGGAACCTTTGGACAAGGGAACGAAAGTTTGGGTTCAGGAATGGGCACCGATAACAGCTCGAAGTCCATTAAACACCAACTGTCATATCACCGAAGATATGCAATGATCAAGTTTTCTTAGCTGCTTGTGGATGAGTCAATCATTCGTACAAAGGAGCAGTATTCAGAATTTCGGAAATGGAGCATCGTTAAAGATTCAACAACATTTTAGGAAACCAGAATTAAATTTTGAGAGTAGATTATATAAACAGCCTAACACACCCGCTTAATTTAGTTAACCCTAATTTAACCTATCAGATAAACAAAACCACGAAACCGCCTAAGCCCAGGGTCTATTTCTAGAGCTCACACGTCTTTCTTCTTGATAAACCAAACTCTATTTAATGACCAAAAAATGCCCTCTCTCTTTATTTTACAATAGAAACCTCTAAACATTTGATTAATAAAATTGTAATTAATCAATCAAATATGCGGCCCTAATTTATAATTTTTTAAATTTGTATTTATGTTGGTAACACTCCTAAAAGTCAGGATGACAGTGAAAAAGTTGTATGTCGTCACCCATAAGAAACGTCAATGGTCCATTGAATCATGCTATTCAGTTCTGTCCATTTTCACTTCCCGCGTACGGTTAGTCAATCTCAACATACTCAATGTTCATGTTTTCAGAAATTCTCTACTACAATGTATAGAGTGCTTATTAACATATATTACTGGAGACGCGTACTGCGAAGCTAACAGGGTCTCGCTGCAAGTTATCTTACAATAGTCCATACTTTCTCCAAACCAAGACCTTAAGTCACGTTCGTCACAATATTAAATGTTTAGGTTGTGCTGTACCACTTTGTATAGTTTCCACAGTTCTCTAGCACGCTTAGTTCTCTTTTCAACCATGTATAAACGTAGGTATATAGTTGTTTCAAGTTTGATGTAACTTTATTCCAGTAAGCTAATAAATCTGAAACAGTAGATAAGAAACGCAACAAACTAGATAACAAAGTTATTCCTTTGTTATATAAATTGTTTTCTACAGCATATGTTCTGTACTTGTACAGTCCCTGGCCAAATTATTAGACTCACCCACAATATTTGTATTTATCTTGATATTTCATTGAAATTTCGCCTGTTAGTCCAGGCAAACCTTAATACTTTTGTAAAATAAGAGTTGCCTAGCAATATTTTAAAAATTTGGTGATAGATTCCGGTCGATAATATAGATTTTTAATTAAATTTCCACTTTCGCGGGCACTTTGTTTCTTGACAGGTTAAAAAGTATTGTTGTGTTCGTTGTGTTGATCTACGTTTTACTGAGTTTTAGCAGTTATTTTATCAAGGTAAGTACTTAATAACAAGAAATACAGTTTATTAAACATCACTTTTTATCATTAAGCATTTTCTAAAGCCACTATTTGAAATAAAAATTGAACTCTTCTTGATTGAAATTTGGGTTCTTTTTTTTTTAGATGGGAAAGTGTAAAGACCTTAATGTTAATCAAAAATCTTCTGTAAAAGCCTTATTGTTTAATACAGAATTTAACCAAAGGCAAATAGCAACACGGTGTGGAGTTTCACAAGCTTCAGTACGCAGAATCAGCAAAAAACTGAAGTCGAATGAGTCCACCGATGCTGCTCGGAAAGGTCGGTGGGGGAGAAAACCGCTTGTAACACCCAGAGGGAAAAGGGTGCTGCGTAATATTGCTCAGGCATTTCGAAGGGGTAGCCATGCTGCCATAAAAAACAAATTTGAAGAGGCGGGGTGCAATGTGTCTGTCCGTACAGTGAGAAGAAACCTGTACGATCTTGGTTTCAAATGTCGGAGACCTGTAAGGAAACCCAGATTGACACCAACCATGATCCAGAAGAGATTAGTATGGGCTAATGTTCACAAACACTTAACTGTTGATGACTGGCGGATAGTAAGTAGAATCAAAACATTTAATTTTCCATTTTTATTACTGTTTTATTATTATTACAGACTTGCTTCAGTGACGAGTCAACCTTTCAAATTTTAGATGATAAAGCACAGTTTGTGAGGCGCCGACCAAATGAAAAATATAACCCTGACTGTGTCATAAAGACTGTAAAACATCCTGTGGCGGTTATGGTTTGGTCAGTCATAAGTGGAAAGGGTCTGGGTCGTCTGTATGTGGTCGAAGGAACCATGCGGCAAGACCAGTATAAAAAAGTTTTGGAAACACGATTGCTTCCACAGATGGAGGAATGGTTTGGGGAAGGCAGAAAAGTTTTTATGCAGGATGGAGCACCTTGCCATACTGCAAAATCCATAAAAACATTCCTACAACTAAAGGCAATACCACTTTTGCCATGGCCAGGCAACTCTCCGGATATGAACCCGATAGAGAACGTTCGGGAATGTTTGAAGCGGGAATTGGCCAAGGAAACTATAACAACAAAGGTAATAGAAAGCATTATCCACTATTGGAATTATAATGAGAAATTACAGCGCATTGCTTTAAACTGCGTTGATAGTATGCCCAGGAGAGTTTCTGCACAAGCAGCGGCAAGGGGTGGATTAACGAAATATTAATTTATTTACTTTTTTAATGTATATTTTACCATTTTTTGTATTATAAATATATGACAACACCCCAACTAAATTGTACATGCATTAACACTAGAATTATGTTAATAATATTAGTTAAATCAGCAAAATAATAAGATTTGGAGAGTGAGTCTAATAATTTGGCCAGGGACTGTATGTTCTGCAAATAAATAAGTCAGGGAAACATGGATCGCTGTTTCGCGAATTTAGTAGGTTCATTCTAAACAAATGTGCAGGATGTTTTCTTTAAAATAAAAAAGAACTCATTTTCAATTAAACCGGAAGCTAATGGGTTTTCATTCATTAGATTAACCACTTCTACATATCCGTGCAGTACAAAATTTGTAATATACTCCAAAATACTTTAGTTAACTATAACAGCTAACTAAAAGTGCTATCAAAATCTCTAATAAGAATAAACAACCTCATAAAAACCGTTAAGCTCCGATTCTTTAAGTTCTTTAAGATTTCTTGAGCAATAAAGTTTCATAATCGAAGTATTTTTTACATTAATATATTACCGGTAGCAGATACATTGATTAATTTTGAGATTTTGGAGAAAATACGCGTTTTGGTAAACGAAAAACTCAAAAAAGTGTTTTTTTTTAGAAAATGTCAGTCTGTATGTAAAAAGCTATTGGTCAGTTGTGTGACTGACATTTGAAATAACCGATACATCAACAATAGCTAGAACTCAAACAATCCGAACTACAATAGGGAAATTGAACATGCTTCTTGGTAACATTATTTCAATAGCATCGTCAAAGCGTTTAATTTAAGTGGAATGTTTTTTCTAGGTTTCTCCACTTTGAAAATTACGCACATTCAAACAGGAAGTAAAACAAAATTATGTTGGTGTTGAATGATATGTTTTTAAATTGAAAGCAAAAACCCGGAGTTTCATTCTTTTTATAAATAAATAAAGAAAATATAACGAAAGTTGAATATGTTGATGGTAAATATACTGCAGTTCCTTATACATCGTTAGATGTAGATT
The DNA here is from genome assembly GCA_014611495.1 of Limonius californicus. Lineage (NCBI taxonomy): Eukaryota > Metazoa > Arthropoda > Insecta > Coleoptera > Elateridae > Limonius > Limonius californicus. Next base: position 10,420 of record JABXWE010034124.1, read on the forward strand.
TATCTTGGATTATTAATCTCCTTGCGACTGTTAATTGAAAACTGCTACTGTTGATGCTATTCTGTTTGTCCAAATGTATAAATTCAAGTTGTAAGTATAAAGTAGAGAGATCGTTTAGAGTTTAATAAACACGCAGACGATAAGGTAATCTGTCTCATATAAAATCTTTATTGGCTTTTAAAATAATCAGTAATTAGAGTTTATGGAAATACCTTGTTGGTCAGACATGACTTGGGTTAGCTTCGCCAACATTATTAAGGCAGCCTATACAAATCTTGTACTGCAACCCACCACATAGAATTCGTCAACTCGGTCGCAACCATCAAGGCTTAATGCCAAATACATTCTCTGGAATTTTTTTGTTAGAAATCCACGCTAAATTGTAGGTCCCCCCTGTTTCTACCTTAGTGCCTCGCAGAAGTACGTGGAAAAGAAAAGGCCAGTGCCTAGTTATGATATAAAGGCTATCGAACAAACGAACCTTATTATTAACCTCATGAAGAAGCTCCGGAGCAAAGAGAGGGCCATCGCGAGGAGGATGTTACGCCTGGAGCGTTTCCACCCATCGGAGAAAGTATATGACCTATCTGCCCGATCGATGGCCGTCTCGCTGCACTCCGGGGCCGCTACGTGACCAGGGCAATCGAACAGGAACGCGAGGAAGCCACCAGGACGCTCAGCACTCCAACAACCATCCGCAGGAAGCCCAAGAAAAAACTAAGGCATCTGCCTGCCGTTTTCCTTGGTGAAGCCCCGGCCATCTCCGAAGACCTACAGGACATCCTGGAAGAAACCCCACTGGCAGTCCGCTAGCTCCATAAATCCGTCATATATGTTTCACTATTTTTTTAATAACAACTTTTTTTTAACCTGTAATTATTTAGATTTTTTTATTACCGTATGTACTCATGTAGGACCGGCTGAAGAGGAGGACAACTCCTAAACAGCCATTGAATTGTAATTTATATAGGTAGTCTTAATTTTAGGATGACATGTACATATTACGATTCAATATACTATGAAAATTGAAAAATTGAAAATTGAACCTTATTAGTAGTATTTTATAAGAAATATGACTACCATTACTAATTTTGCACTGTTTATTATCTAGGAGTCTGTAAGTTAGGTACCTGTAATTTATTTAGGGTCGGTCTTTCAATGTACCGATAAAGTTCTAGATAATCTATCAGCCAAATTTATCCGCGTTGTTACGGTATTTTCTGGCTTTCAATCGTCCGATAGTCTACGTCAGAGGTTAGTTTAGTTATTTCGTAGGATAAACTTATCGGGTAGTAGAAGCAGCCGACAGTACTTTATCGGCCGGATAATGGAGCTACGAATGTGCACGAGGCGATACGAAATATTTCGAGTGGATGTAAATGTAAATAAAGTGTTTATAAAATTAATACTATTATTCTGGTGTAGTAAATAAAAAATAAATAAATTTTCCAAATTGGAGAAGCAAACATTTTTAGTCTTGTAAATGCAGACCACAGGCTTATCGTCGTAATCATTTTTATTTTTCGGATGATTAAATTTTTTGGAAGATTTAAATGAAAGAAAACCATTGTTCTAATATTACTGGAAGAAATTCAAATAACTTACATCAAATAATAAAGTATTGTACAATTGTATAGACGAAATTGTTTATATTTCATAAACCATTGTGTAACACCCATGGAGCAGTTCTTTTTACGTAGCCTTGCGAATTTATGTAAGCGATGTATTATCTTATATTACTGCAGGTGGAATTAGTAGTAAAGCTACAGCAGAAAAAATGATTGCTACACATGCAATTGCAAATTTAAATCCCATATTTACTACCAACCTACGGCAAGTGACGTTGTGTGACGTCCTTCACACCCCCCCCCCCCCGGGGTTTAGTAAACAAACTATAGGTATCTTTATTTAACTCACTGCTTTTAAGATAATGCTTTCCTTTCCGCACACCTTTCTGTGAAACTTATTCCACACTTTTTTAGACCCAGTGGTAGTTAACCAGTAAGAATTTGGACGACACCTAACTAGTAGGATAAGTTGTATTTAAAGACGCAAAAATGCTGTCGGGTACATTTATCCTAGGGGTTAGTTTATGTCGCCTGACAACTGTCGCATACTTTTATCGGCACATTGAAAGACCGGCCTTTAATAGTATAGCAACACCTTCATACTGGGTGATTTACGGAAGCGTACAAGCCTACTATTACAAATATAAGCAACCCAAAATACATATAATAAAATATTTCGCTATGCATCAAAGATGCTAAACTATTAAGCAAAGTAAGTATGAACGGAAACAACAAAGTCTTATTTGTAAATGTGTAAGTATAATTGTGCCGTAAGATAACAAAGAATACCCAACGGCAAATAATACAAAAAAGGGGGCAAGCTTGAGTATAATTCAAAGTGCACTATATTCAATAGAAATGTGTATCCAATAGCACTGGTGATATCTGTTGTTGTTTTCCTGCGCTGAATGCCATGGAGGACAACACAAGGAATTATTCATAAAGGAATCTGACAAAGACTAATATGGCTGACTTATAAGTGCTGGATTGTCGATGAATGCAGAGTTTCTCGATCATTGCTGGTCTGGCACAAAATTCACACGCACGCTTCTGTTGACACTTGTTTTTGCAGTGAGTCTGTTAACGCGAACCAAATGCTAGTTCGGGGGTTGAGGGTGTAAGAAATGGGTAGAACAAAGACAGTAAGGTCATAACATCTGTTGGCCAGGAAAAAGGAAATAGCATATTTTACAAGGACGCAACATCAATTATGTAAAATATCATAAAATAGTAAGTCTATCATTCTATTAATTTAGAAGTAAACTGTGAAACATATCAAACAGGAATCTCCGATTCAAAATGCCGTCAGTAGATATTTAGATATTACAGTATCTTGTATAGTAAATGGCTCCCCCGTTGATACAATACTATGTATTTGCAGACGATCAGATTCTGTTAGCAGACTCTGAGGATAATCTATAAAGAGCAATACACAAATTATACAAAATATAATTTAGAAATTTCCACTTCAAAGACTAAGGGATAGCTTTTAAAGGCCAAGATCCCATTAGAGCAAAAATCATTGTTGATGATACACCAATAGAACAAGTTAATTGTTTCAGTTATTTAGGATACAACATTACATATGAAGAACAAAGAGATATTAATAGCAAAATGGCGAAATTCAACTACATGTGCGAAATGATAAAAAGATATCTAAGAAACACAAGGAGAGAAACGCGCCGTAAGTTTTACAAGGTAATGGCCGTTCGCGTTTTACTATACGGATGCGAAAATTGGACGATTACTAAAAGCCAAGCAAGAACAATAGAAACAGCTGAAATGAGATTCTTACGACATACGGCTGGCTATACATTACTGGACCATAAACGTAATGAGGATATTAGACAAGAATTAAATATCTTTAATCTAAACGAAAAAATAAACCAGTACAGAACCAACTGGCATGATCATCTCAATAGAATGGACAATTCCCGCATACCGAAACAACTCTATTACCAGCCCACATGTGGAAGAAGAAACGTTGGACTACCTAAAAAACGCTGGAAAGACCAGCTCTAATCTGTGAGACCGGAACAAACCAAAAGGTTTAACCCTTGACGCTGATGATGATGACAGTATCTTGTGATATCTATTTTGGGTTGCCTATTTGTAGAATGGTAGGCGGGTACTGTCATGAATCATTCTGTATAAAAACAATTTGATTAAATACTATTTTTAAGGAACTGCTGCTACAGATAAGCAACATTGCATAGTTTTCGAAGTACATAAAAATTAAAATTCTGGGAAAAAGTAAGTTTACACCGTTTAGTTTCTTTTTTGTTTTAAGTAAGATTGTCAATGCTTCATTTTCAATGCCAATTTAATCGCTTGTAAGTTTTTCATTTTTTTATAAATTTATACAACACATACGTTTAGACATTATCGTATTAACAATTAAAACACTATCTTAATAACAAAAATATTCGGATCATATTATATTCATTTTTGAAGTCGACGGTATCTTTAAATAAATCAAATGTTGAAAAAAAAGAGATTTATTGAAACATACAGTTTTATTTAAAGTGGGATAATAAATAATCAAGTTACACTATGCATGACAGAAAGAAAGTTTAAACATTCAATGAATTTTGTTCTCTTTCTGCGTAAAATAATTTAATAACAAAAACCAGCGGTTTACAGCTACGTTATTCCCTTTGAAAGGAAATGAACTACAGCAAACAGGTAGTGACCATTAGAGACGTGTAATTTCCATTAGCCGAGTTTTTGCAACCCGCCTATATTTGCTAAAAATGTTGGTTTAACATTGTAATTTCGTAATGTAGCTGATAGATGCAAAGCTGAGATCAGAAACCTTGGTCAAGTAGGCTTATGCGAACATTTATTGTAGCTTATTCATACGTATTGTCTGCTTAGCGAAACTTGATGAGGAAAAAGAGTTTCTGTAATGAAAACTTATAGATACCTCTTAAAAATTGCCGAATGAGTTATAACATTGTTAATACTATTTTAATTACCAAATACAGTCGATTCCGGTTAAATGGGCTACCGATTAATTGGGACAGTTGCTTATTTCGGCCAAATCTTCAAGAACAGAAGCCAAATAAAGGAAATAACAGCAACTTACATCGTTTATTGGACACAAATCCATTTAATCGGGTCAGTAAAATTAAAAATTACAAAAAAAATTATAAACAGTTTAATATGTATTCTTTGTGAAAATGTAGTGTATAACAGCCCTTAAAACGCGGTAGAGTTAAAGTATATTCAGTAACAGCTACACCAAGCTATGCAGTCGCGTGTGTGAGACGTTAGAATTTTATATAAAAATGTATATCCTTGCCAAGATGTCTTATTTTGCTGCTATTTATATTTTTGTTCAATAATACACTTAATTCTAAGAACTTATTATTTACTGTTTGTTTGTGTGGAACTTCGCATATTTGGGACAACCGGGTAACTGGGCCAAAATGTTCTAGTCCCAATGCGTCCCGATTAAGCAAAATCGGCTGTAGTGGTAAAAGGTTCGATAGCCAAAAAGCCAAACGTAATTTTTAATATATCTTTAGCCAACACATCCACTTGGATAATTGTTAGCGTTAGCACTTGCTTCTTTGGTAAGTTGGAATCGTAGAAACAATGATTAAAAACACTAGTAATGGAGGAGAAATTTAAAAACGTACAATACACATAACTTTCTAAGTCGCTGCCAATTGGGTTTGATAATACCATCACATAATTAGTAATTTTCATTATTGTTTAAAAAAAACATTAAATAGAAATATGTCAATTGAAAAAGATATTTATGATCGTTCGTTCACGTGCTCCTCTGCTCCTCTCGTATAAGGATTTTGATTGAAGTTTACATATTGTCACTTATTAGTGACAAGCCCTACCCATTGTTTTTGCGATCATGGCTACCTGATAATTGCATGTCGTAACGACAATCCAAAACTTGGGACAAGCATTTTAAGGCAAACGGTTGCCTTCACGCGTATGAACTAAGAGTATCTTATTGTTGTACTTTTTAATTCTCTTTCAGAAAATAACATAAAATTTTAAAACGTTCTACTAATAACAAAGTTAGAGCTAATATAAAATTTCAGTGGTAAGTTAAGTGCCTCTTACGGTCAAGTCTGGTTAATGAAAATTATTCTGTGACTGTACTACATAATGATAAGTATGTGTACCAAAGAAATATCTTTAGATTTGTGGAAATTACAATAAAAAGAAAAAATAAAAAATTGAACTTTAAGGCCCTATAACTTCTTAAGGAAGGACTTTCTGGCTAAGGTATATTAGGTTTAATCGGTTTATTTTTACCTAAAGAATCTATGACTAAACGCTGGCCCATTCTTTCTGAGACACCCTGTATATACAATCTAATTAATAAAATAACTGAAAATATCTATATCCAACGTTCAAAACTAAACATTCGAAAATATATTTTGCAATAATATTGTTATATTTATGTTAGTTAATGAGAAAATTGAGAACCCCGAGTAGCCCAGTGGTAAGAGGGCTCGCAATGCGAAGTTCTCGGTTCGAACCTTGGGATAGGCAGAAAGTCTTCTGTAATTCCTAAGGTCGGTATCGAGCTCGGTCATCCATTCGACGTTGGATTACAATTAACGGCGCTTCTCCTAACCACTGGCTGACCAGGAGAAGTAACAAGACCACACACAACATCATACACACACTTAACACAAATAGTGAAAATAGATAGAGCGAATGTAGTTGAGGGGAGCGGGAGGAGCGTGATGCAAGTCCAACGGGGACCCATCACTTTCAATTTAATCCCGAATGTATGAATGGCAACCTCGACACCGTAAGGTAAAAGAGGAATTGATAAAGAATGAGAAAATTACTATTTTACAAAGAAAGTATTTACACCTTCGTACATATTTTTTATTATTAAAATGTAGTTTATGTCAGAATGCCTAAGCTTATACGAGTATTTTGAAATAGTCGTAGAAAAGGTATTTGCGTACTGGTTGACCTTTCGGCAACCATTTAGATGCCCACTATCGTGTAAAATTTTCATAGTGCCTGAAAAAAGGATTATTTTATTATTTAAAACTCAAACAAATGCATCGTTCTTTCCGATTGATTTTTTTATATTTTACACTTTAATGAACGTTTGTACCCAAACGGGTCTGCGCCAAACCGTCCTTGTGTCCAAACGGTTGTAGGCGCAATCGTCCCTGACTCGTACGAACCGTAGCGGTCTAACTTTCTATGCTTGTGTTGCTTGTTTGTATAATACCACAAACAAAGAGCTTAACGTGGGACCCGAACCAATGTAAGCACTTCTACTCCAGAGAAGATCTACTAGCCAGAATATCTCGCTGGTTTGCTATTGCCTTGCGAGCGGGACGGGCGATAAAAATCCGATGTTCCGGTACTGGGAATTGAACCACAGACTTTCAGCGTATAAGTCTAAAGCGCCGACCTCTAAGCCACGACCTCCTTAAACATATTATTGATATAGATTAATAAAGAAAGGGCCTTAAGACACTACCTTGGATAAATTGTCACTAAACATATTTTGTATCTTGTCCTTTGTGTCTAATGAAAGCTGTACAGTTACTTAGATTGGATGATATTCTTTTAGCATACCTTAAAAATATTCTTTATAGATACCTGGCCGCTCCGTTGGCTACGAATGAAGTGTGCTTGGCTCGTGACGAAAAAATTAGATTCTATCTTTAGTGTATCCAAAGAATTAAACAAAACTTTTACTCAGTTGGAGGGTATAGGACAACCACCAACCGTACTTAGCTGTTGGTTCGTTGTCTGTGTTCGTAAAATTCCAGTAAGGGTATAGCTGACTAAGGTTTCACTTCAAACATATGAGCTGTCTTATTAAAACTTCCCTAGAGATGAAGTACACGACACTTCCGTAGCTGGGAGCTTACGTTAAGCTGTAGATCTCCGATTTCAGATTAGGGATGTTGGCGGGAGATCCCCAGCGTGTTTAATAAGGTAGGCCTTTTTCGCAAAGGAGATAACTGCATTTCTGTATTTGCAGTTACTGTTAAATTATACAGCTGTGTACTTAAAAATTATTAAATAGATTTGTTGATTACACCCTGAATTTATTAAAAACGTATGTGCTTTACGAGTATATCACTTCTGCAATATAAAAACATATTAACAAAACTGCTGCAGTTATTAATCAGAAAAAATTAATCATGCGAATATACGACGTCACAGTCCTTTGAGGTGATTTTTGTTTGTTGTCTAACTTGTGTAGTTCTATTAGTTGTAAGTGATTGTTGGAAACATTTTATTATTTAATATTAATAAAAATTGGTTATTGTTTCTTATCCCAGAGCAATTAATTGTTAACCATAAAAGTACAAGCAAATGCAATAAATCATCTGAGAGAGTACAATAGCCAATAAAATACATGTAATGACATTAGTTAACAGAAGAAATAGCTCTTCAAATAACGCTCTAATACTTTTTCGAGGAAAAACGTTTTTATTAAATTAGTAAATATGGGTATTATATTTTTGTTTGAGAATTTCAATTTAAATTAGAAAAAAGAACAACAGCAATGGTAATAAATTTAACATATTTAGGGTCGGTCTTCCAATGTTCCGACAAAAGTCTCCGATAGTTGTCAGGCGGTTTAAACTAACTCCTAGGATAAATGTACCCGACACAGTTGTTACATCTTTCAATACAACTTATGCTACTGGTTAGGTATCGGCCAAATTGTTACTGGTTAACTATTCCTGGGTCTAAAAAAATTTGTGAAAAATTCTGCACAATGGCTTGCGGAAATGAAATCATTACCTTAAAAGTTAAATAAAGATACCTTTATTTTGTTCACTAAACGCCGCCGGGGGGCTGTGAAAGACGTCACTCAACGTCATTTGCCTTAGTTGGTAGTAAAATATGAGATATAAATTTGCAATTGTATGTGTAACTCTCACAGTAATTTTTTCTGCGGTATTTTTACTAACGCCACTAATTCCACCTACAGTAATATAATATAATCAACGGCTTGCATATAAAATCGCAAAGTTACATAAAAGCAACTGGTTTATGTGTGTTATACAATGGTTTATGAAATCAAAACAGTTTCTTCTACATAACTATATATATACTTTATTATTTGGTGTAACTTATTTGAATTTCTTCCAGTAATGTTTTATCGTATACAAAAGCACATAACGTCAACAATCTCGGGTGGCAAATCAGAAGTAAATCCAATGGAGGTACAAAAAGCGATAACTGCATGAAAAAACAGTAGCCCAAGGAACAATACGAACAACATTCTTTCAGATAAAACTAAAGAATTCATAAGAAAGAAAGAAGAACTGAGAAGTTTAAGTAATTTAAACCCTAAAGCTAAACCTTACGACCACACTGTATACAACAAATTAGATCAACACAGTTAACATAGCAAGCGGGATTGCGTAAAGGTTTCTCAACTGTAGATAATATACAAACTATAAATTAAATTATCGAAAAATATAAAGAATATGGGAAGACCATATATATATATATATATTGCTGTGTTATTTACCCTATATTTATATTATTATCCTAGACTATACCTAACTATGTTAATTTTACTAAACAACCCTGATATGATGTGATTTTTGGCTTTGTAATGCCTTGCGTATATGTAACAGGATACTAGTTTGATGGTTGGAATCTACATTTTACCTAAAATTGATTTTAATTAGCTTGATTATCATGATAAGAATGTTGTTTATAAATTTTTAATGATTAAAATTGATAAATGTATACCTAATAAGAGTTAAAGGTAGTTTACGATCTTCGGATGATACTACCATGTGGTTTATTAGTGATCGAAGTGAAGTTTTTGTCAATATTCCGTAGTGAATATTGATGGAGAAGTCTATATCCTAGGTAGACGATGATTGGGCAAGTTTGGGAGCCCTGAAATATAATTGTTGTATATTTGTATTTTTACATGTTAGAAATATGTGTAATAGCCCAGTAGAAATCGACACTAAAAAAGGCTAAATTCGCAAAGCACGATGTAGTTCTGATTTGGTATGTTGTATGGACCACTTAGGGTAGTGTGAATCCAAATTTACAACTTCGAAAAACTTGTGCTCGCTGCGCACCACGCGAAAAACTGCGATATTTTGGGACTTTTTGACATTTGGCTCTAAAAGTCATAAACTATGCGTTTTTCGACAAACAAATCTTAATACTTTTTAAAGTTAATTAAATTTGCAGCAATTTAAGTACAACCGCAGCTCTATAAACCCTATAGGGACCAAGCTGTGGCCCTTCGAAGATGGTCCATTTTTCCCGAAAATTGACAATTTTAAGTTTTGCTCCCGTTCGGAGCAAAATATTGGCAACATCGCTCGTCCTATGAGAAAAGTCATTAAAAGTAAAGTTGTAGTACATTTAATTTGCTTTTATTAAAGCACAGAACGAAGTCTGTGAGACTAATAGTTCACTCACAATCTCGAAAGAACGAAAAGATGGTAAAAATTGATTTTTCAAGTATTGAGACAAATCTCTTTGAATACATATTTGTGTGTATAGTACAGTCCACCGCACGTCAAGCGTAACACTTTGGACTTTGTACCGGCCGCACGGAGAATGCGCGCCATAGTAGTCAGAGTTCAGTTTATACTGGTGGTGTTCCGCGTGATGTGGTGTCGATCGTACCAAAGGAAAAGGCATAAAATCATGTATAAACGATAATTACTTTTTAATTTGCAGACTTGGTTAATTAACAAAAGTATATAATTCGGAAAAGTAGAAAAAGAACAGGTTTTAAATTAAAAACTTATACATATATTAGTTGTAGGTACATGTATATTTGGACAAATTCAGACTTTCAGACCAATCAGCCTTACATCCTTTCTATTGAAAGCAATGGAGAAGGTACTGGATAGGGATATCAGGGAAGAGGCCTTAACGGTCAACCCTATTAGTTGTAACCAACATACCTACCGTAGAGGTAAATCCACGGAAACTTTGTGGACAGAGTGGAAAAGGCATTAGAAGACAAACAAATTGCACTATATGTATTTCTTGACATTGGGGGTTCTTTCGAGAATACGCCGATTGAGACACTACCTAGTTAGGAGTTTGGAAAGCAAACAAGTGAACCCCACAACAACTAGATGGGTAAAAGCGATGCTCTCGAACCGTACTGCCAAGGTAGCCGTCCACGGAAGAAACCCTAAAGTTACTACCACACGACGCTGTCCACAAGGAGGCGTCCTCTCGCCCGTACTATGGACCCTTGCTGTAGATCAGCTCCTGCATAAGATGGCAGAAGCCAGGATGGACACTCTAGGTTACGCTGATGACCTGGTGATCATTGTCCGGGGATTCTGTCAAAGTACGATCTCGTACCTTATGCAAAGAGCAATAATCATGATACTTTAGCGCTGAACAGGAATAATTTACGCATACTCACAGGGTATTGCGGCCTGAACAAACACATGTGCAACCTCAAGCTCCGGGACACTAGAGTGTGCAGGTTCTGCCAAGAAGCAGATGAAATACCCATGCATCTCCTGTGTGAGTGCGGCCTACTGATACGTAAAAGAAATAGGTACCCACCTTGGTAACTATTTACTTCACCCAGATGAGGTATCAATTTTTACCATCTTTTCGTTCTTTCGAGATTGTGAGTGAAATATTAGTCTCACAGACTTCGTTCTGTGCTTTAATGAAAGCAAATTAAATGTACTACAACTTTACTTTTAATGACTTTTTTCATAGGATGAGCGATTTTGCCAATATTTTGCTCCAAAGGGGAGCAACACTTAAAATTGTCAATTTTCAGGAAAAATGGACCATCTTCGAAGGGCCACAGCTTGGTCCCTATAGGGTTTATAGAACTGTGGTTGGGCTTAAATTGCTGCAAATTTAATTAGCTTTAAAAAGTACTCGAAAAATGCATAGTTTATGACTTTTAGAGCCAAATGTCAAAAAAGCCCCAAAATATCGCAGTTTTTCGCGTGGTGCGCAGTGAGCACAAGTTTTTCGAAGTTGCAAATTTGGATTTACACTACCCTAAGTGGTCCATACAACATACCAAAAAATCAGAACTACATCATGCTTTGCGAATTTAATGTCGATTTCTACTGGGCTATAAAGTTTAATATGAATTCTAAAATGTTGGTATTGTTTTAATTAGTTTATCTGTTGTATGAGGAAAGTATTGAAGCAATTTTGTTTATTTGAATAATGTTATTTATTTACAAATTATGGAAATTAGAGGGATATATTATTTGTGAGGTTATAATTGAATTTAGTTATTTATACTGTTATTAATAGATGTGGAAGATGTATTTGTGTGTATTTAATTGTATTGAAGGGTTTTGTAACTGTTTTTAATAATTTAATAGCTCATCTGATGTATTTTGGATAAATTTGGATATTTATCCACATGTAAATTTTTTGTCTTGAATTTTAAAGTATTTGGTATCAAAAGAATTGTAAATTTTCAAAGGCTAGAGATATGAATTTTGTTTGTTAAAATTTTAAGTATTAATCTTGTAATGTGTATGTTTAAAATGTTGTAAATCATATGTTTATAATTTTGATTAACAGGGGCTATTTGATTGGTCCATTTTAAGTTGAAGGATGCATAAAGTTACCAAAATTGGTCAATTTTGTATTTTAGTCAGTTATTAGCACTCAAAGAAGATGCACGTATTTTCACGTACTCCAAAAATTTAAAATGTTAAATCATTAAGGTTGAAATTTGATAAATGTGGGTGTGTTTACAACTTGTTTACATGAATATTATTTGTGAGGTTAAGTTTATTTGAAAAATGTGTATATAATTTCAAAGTTAAAGGATATAAAGTGTTTAATTGATGAAAGAATAAAACTAACCTTGAATTGGAAGTTCAAATTGTGTTATTTATTCCAACGTTCATGAAAAGTTAAAAAATATAAAACTAAAAGTGAATTCTTTACTTCATTATAAGTTAAAGTTAACTTACCTGTAATAAGTTATGAGATTATACTAAAAGATTAAAGTATAATCTGAAAAATTCAAAACACTTCACAAAAGTTATAAGTTCTTTATCAACGATCGAGGTCATGGATGCAGCCAGACAGGAATAGAAGTCACGCTGTATTGCAGGATAAGGCGGGAATGTGCTGTCAATGCATTTCTAGGAAATTTAAAGTACACTTTGCGACTACATTTTGGATTTCAGATAAGTCTTTATTTAAGTTTCTGTTGTACTTATCAATGTATTTAAATGACTATCTTTGGCGAGGTCACGAGTTTTAACGCTGAGATAATTATTATAGTGCTATATGATAGAATAGTTTGAAAATTTAACTTATTTGTTTGATAAATCCCTTTATTGTAATTTGTATTATTGGCGTAACCAACGTATATAATTTAATTTTGAGCTAGCCGAGGTAAAGAAAAATTTATTTATTTATGTATTTATTATTATAAATTATATTACATAGCATCTTTATGACGCAAGCCAACGTGGGGCTTTTATATGTCAGTTAAGTAAAAAAAAGTAGGACTTCGATAATTTTATATTATTTATTTTTATAAGTAATACATAGCAATAAATATATATATATATATATATATATATATATTGTGATATATTTTGGCTGCGGTAGCTTTCGTTTCGAGAGTGGTCTTTATAGAGGGATACTCGATTTCATTATTTATGATGTCTTAGATTCGGTTCTTGCTGGTAAAGTAATATAGGGCAGACCATAACGCAGATAACTTCTTGCTTGGTTGGAAACACTGCCAAACTCGGATTTTGATATAAACCTATGACAGAAAGAATTATTGTTTAATATTCTTATTTAAGAGCTTATATATGTAAAGAAATACATATAGAAAGATACAATAAAATGCCTCAAACTCAAATATAAGCTTAGCTCTGATATTTATTAAGCCACGAAGGATTTTGCTGCATTATCGGAACATTTGTGGATATGTGTTTTGGACAATCGTGAAGTACAGAGCGTGTTTTAGAGGTTGATTTAGGATATGTACAATGTGTTTATAAAGCATAAACTTGCTTGGAAAGTGACGCCGATAAAATATGAATATTTTTATATTTATTATTTATCTATCAAAATAAGAATTTCAATTTTGTAATTTGATAATTTGATTATATTTGTGTAATTTTGGCATCGTTGTTAAGAAGATTTTGTCCGTTGGTAAGAAGTTTGTTGATAAGACGATGAAAGGAGACCATTTTTGTAATTACGTGAGAGTACACGCATTTGTTTGTTCCTGTAATTTAAAATTAATTTACTACGTTTATTATTATAAAATACGTTTGTTAAAGTTAAAAAAACGAGTTTCTTTAAATAAAGATTGAGCTAGTTAAACTTACTAAGGTAAATTTCGAGAAATCTGAATCCAGTTAGAAGTTTGAAGAATACCTGAGCATCGAAGTTTGGGGACGCTGCTGCATTCTACCTGAAGGCTGTTTTGAAGATCAACGTCGGACCTAAGAAATATTTACATATGGATGAAAAGACTGCTCAATAAGGTAAACCAAACATTACATTACAAACAACATGCAGAAAATACGAGAACATCATAGAACAGAGGAAACACCAGAGGATATTTAAAACTACCCGAGTTTTATTTTAGAGTTCTTCAAGACATTTATAGGCTATCGTATGCAGATCGGTTGAAGTGTAGAACCAACTGGAAGTAGCTGCGTATTTTGGGTAGTTCATTTAAATGTCCATTTTCTCTTAGATTTCCGATACGTCCTATAGAACCGACTACTGGGATTTGATTAATCATGCTAGACCGTGGTTTTTATATATTTTTTGTTTAATATTGGGTGGCATTTTTTTTTAAAGTTTAAAAGTTATTATTCATTTAAAAATATGATTTGCAAATTGCAAAAAAATTTAAAATTAATCTATCTTTGTTTCTTCCTCCCTAATTAAAAATTATATATAACAATATATATACAAAGTGTATCAGAAATAGGTAGAAATATTTAAACCGGTAATAGATTAGCTCAAGTAGAATTCAATGGTACTATTCATTTTTCAAAACTCATTCAGTTTATTTTTTTGAATTAAAAAATAAAATAAAATTTTGTTTGAGAGCTGCTGATGGTACATAGAAAATGCATTTAAGCTGTAGACGGTTATTACATAATTGTAAAGTAAATCCAAAGTGGCAGACACGTAAAAACGTGTCTGGCTTGTGATAACAAGAACAGACTGAATAGAAATTACTGACCTACCTAATAGTATTGGTTTGTGGCAAGTGATAAGAAATTTTTTTGCACTATATCTTCCTCTCCTTTGCATAAAATGTCTTTGAACTCAAATTTTTGTTATTATCCTGCGATACTCAAATAATTTTGGGTCAAATTTTCAATTATTGTTTTGTCGCATCTTAAGGGTCCCATTGCCAAAGAAATGTTTTTTCTAGTTTGTATGTATTGTAATCTACCATCGGACTTAATATTTGTACATATTTCTGATACACCCTGTATATATATTTTTTAAAAAATGTACTAACAACCATTATTAACGGTAAGATTTGCTATATCACCGAGATTGGACTAAGTTGGTATTTCATAAAAGTTTTTCTAAAGTACATTTTTTTGGTAAATAGTATTCAATTAATGACATCTAATTTCTGATACATTTTCTTTAGAAGATTCTTTTAATAACCGTTTTAAAGTTTTTTCGGATCCTTAGGTTTTGACAGTCGAATTAAAGACTTGTTTATTAGTTTTGTTAATTTTTACTAAATATTCTGTTTGCGGTATTATATGTAAGGATATTTTATTACTCGCAGGAACTTGACATATTTTGGAGTACTTTGTGAACAATAAATAGAGAAGGTACAGGAGAGGTTACTTGAAAGATTAATGTAACAAATCATTTTGTATTTTCTAAATGTTATTTTTTTTCTGTGTAGCAGCTCTTGGATAAAATGAAATTCCTTATAGTTTTTTGTTGTAATACTATTCTTCTTGTCTCGTTGTCATATTTAAGGGTAAACATGTGCAATATCATTAACAATATATCTCTAAAATTATCAGTTTTAACGGCTACTTTACCATGCAAATACAACATAAGTAAAAAAATTAATGATTGTGACCGCGACCGCGCCCTTGCACAAATTTCCTACTTATGTTAATGAACGGGGGCCGGTCTAGATGACCGATTTGCGGAATTTATAGTAAGCGTTGCTAACAACTGCTCCGGAAAATGAAAAACCCGATTGGGCGTGTGCGAGGTCGTTGGCAAAGTATATAAACGGAGGGTGTCTCTTGTCATGGTATCATTTGTCCGGTTCTGAACAATACAAAATGAACTCCTTGGTAAGTTGCACATAAAGTGTTCCCAAACAAAATGTAATCAGTTTTTCTTGCAGACCGTTGTCTTCCTTTGCGCTGCTTTGGCAGCTGCTAACGCCGGACTCCTCCACGGGGGCTTGGTAGGACCTGCTGTAGAAAGTGCCGTCTTACAAGGACCTGGATCTAGCGCAGCTGTACATGGACCCGATGGAAGCGTCATTGCCTCCAACCAACCAGGAGGTGCTGTTGTAGCTGAAGCTAGATCCGGAGCTATTGCTGCCGGTATTGCTCCAGGTGTAGTCGCCCACGCCGCTCCCTTGCTCGCTCATGGTCCCGCTGTTGTTGCCCATCATGGTGGTGTGCTTGCTCACCATGGTGCCGTTGCTCACCATGGTGCCGTATTGGGTGCCCCAGGAGTACTTGCCCGCCACGGAGCTGTCGTAGCTGGTCATCCTGGTGTTGTTGCTCATCATGGTCTCATTGGTCACCATGGAGTTGTTGCCCACCACGGTGCTGTATTAGCTGGTGCCCCAGGTGTGATTGCTGCTCGTGCTGGACTTCTCGGGGGACACCTTGGATACCCCGCTCTCGCTCCAGGCTCAGGTCTTGAAGGCCAATACGTGCATGATTTCACCGAAAAACTCTATGACAACGGTCAATACCATGGCGAAATCTACCCTTAATTTATTTTCTTGTATTTAAAGACTTAAGATGCCATAAATAAAATATATTCACAACAGCAGCAAAAAATTGAATTTATTAATGGTTTAAATGTCAAGATTAGTTGTATTTACACATACAGCTAATTAATTAACTGCCCACAAATTAATTAGGAACTGCAAAGTTGCACTTTGGTAGACCATTACACATTATTACCGTT
>JABXWE010034125.1:0-15527 GCA_014611495.1 Limonius californicus
CCGTATGATACAGTTACATTTTGAACGCTTCAATATTCAAAATGGATTCTCAATTTTAAACTTGTGTCGTTCCTGTGTTATAATCCCTCAAAGTCACTTTATAGGCACTCTAGTACATCTTAGGAGCTAACTCTGAGGAATTTTCTGACAACCAATTAGTTCGTAACCGTATGATACAGTTACATTTTGAAAGCTTCAATATTCAAAATGGATTCTCAATTTTAAACTTGTGTCGTTCCTGTGTTATAATCCCTCAAAGTC
Organism: Limonius californicus; assembly: GCA_014611495.1. Taxonomy (NCBI): domain Eukaryota; kingdom Metazoa; phylum Arthropoda; class Insecta; order Coleoptera; family Elateridae; genus Limonius; species Limonius californicus. The sequence continues at coordinate 262 of JABXWE010034125.1, forward strand.
ACTTTATAGGCACTCTAGTACATCTTAGGAGCTAACTCTCAGAAATTTTCTGACAGCCAATTAGTTCGTAACCGTATGATACAGTTACATTTTGAACGCTTCAATATTCAAAATGGATTCTCAATTTTAAACTTGTGTCGTTCCTGTGTTATAATCCCTCAAAGTCACTTTATAGGCACTCTAGTACATCTTAGGAGCTAACTCTGAGGAATTTTCTGACAACCAATTAGTTCGTAACCGTATGATACAGTTACATTTTGAAAGCTTCAATATTCAAAATGGATTCTCAATTTTAAACTTGTGTCGTTCCTGTGTTATAATCCCTCAAAGTCACTTTATAGGCACTCTAGTACATCTTAGGAGCTAACTCTCAGAAATTTTCTGACAGCCAATTAGTTCGTAACCGTATGATACAGTTACATTTTGAACGCTTCAATATTCAAAATGGATTCTCAATTTTAAACTTGTGTCGTTCCTGTGTTATAATCCCTCAAAGTCACTTTATAGGCACTCTAGTACATCTTAGGAGCTAACTCTGAGGAATTTTCTGACAGCCAATTAGTTCGTAACCACATGAAACAGCCACGTTTTGAACCGCTCGACATTCAAAACGGATCCTCAATTTTAAACATGTGTCGTTCCTGTGATACAATTCCTCAAAGCTACTTATAAGCTATCCAGTACATCTTAGGAGCTAACTCTGAGGAATTTTCTGACAACCAATTAGTTCGTAACCGTATGATACAGTTACATTTTGAAAGCTTCAATATTCTAAATGGATTCCTAATTTTAAACTTGTGTCGTTCCTGTGATGTAATTCCCGAAAGCCACATTTTGGGCCGTATAATGCACCTTAGGGGTTAACTCTGGGGAATTTTCTGATAGCCAATTAGTTGGTAAGCATACGAAACAGCCATATTTTATGCGCTTGAACATTAGAAGTTTAAACCCAATTTTAAACTTGTGTCGTTCCTGTGATGTAATTTCCGAAAGCCATGTTTTGGGCCATACAATGCATCTTAGGGGTTAACTCTGGAGAATTTTCTGACAGCCAATTAGTTCGTAACCATATGAAACAGCCACGTTTTGACCGCCTCAACTTTCAAAATGGATTCGCAATTTTAAACCATCATCCTATATGTGTTGGTAACTAACTCTTAGACGCTTCTGATACCCAATTAGTTTGTAACCGTATGATACAGTTACATTTTGAACGCTTCAGCATTCTAAATGGATTCCAAATTTTAAACTTGTGGCGTTCTTGTGATATAATTCTTCAAAGTCACTTTATGGGCCATCCAGTACATCTTAGGAGCTAACTCTGAGGAATTTTCTGACAGCCAATTAGTTCGTAACCATATGAAACAGCCACGTTTTGACCGCCTCAACTTTCAAAATGGATTCGCAATTTTAAACCATCATCCTATATGTGTTAGTAACCAACTCTTCGACGCTTCTGATACCCAATTAGTTTGTAACCGTATGATACAGTTACATTTTGAACGCTTCAACATTCTAAATGGATTCCAAATTTTAAACTTGTGGCGTTCTTGTGATATAATTCTTCAAAGTCACTTTATGGGCCATCCTGTACGTCTTAGGAGCTAACTCTGAGGAATTTTCTGACAACCATTTAGCTCAAAACCGTATGATACAGTTATATTGTGAACGCTTCAACATTCTAAATGGATTCCCAATTTTAAACATGTGTCGTTCCTGTGATGTAATTCCACAAATCCACGTTTTGGACCATACAATGCAGCTTAGGGGCTAACTCTGGGGAATTTGCTGGCACCCAATTAGTTGGTAAGCATACGAAACAGCCATATTTTATGCGCTTGAACATTAGAAATTTATTGCCAATTTTAAAGTTGTGTCGTTCCTGTGATGCAATTTTACAAAGCCACGTTTTGGGCCATCCAATACATCTTAGGAGCTAACTTTGAGGAATTTTCTGATATCCAATTAGTCCATAGTCATATGAAATTTTGGTTCGTTTTTGTGATATAACCCCCCAAAACCTTTAAAGCTGCCCTATATATGATCGGTGCTAACTCTTAGGAATATTCCTATAACCAATTAGTTCGTATGACGTATGTAGCAGCCGCAGCATCCCGGAATTAAAATCCTAGATATATTTTGAATGTTACAACGTTCAAAAGTTATTCCTAAATTTTATCATAGGTCGTTCCTGTAATATAATCCCAGAACGCCACTTTTTGGGCCATCATCCTATACGTGTTAGGAGCTAACTCTTAGACGCTTCTGATACCCAATTAGTTCGTACCCATTTGTAACATCGGCCGCGTTGGGAAATTACAGTTCTAGATAAACTTGGAACGCCCGAATTAGATCTGGTGTCGTGTCTGAAATATAACCGTATAAAGCCACTTTTTGGACCATCCAGTATATGTAAACAACGAACTTTCCGCAATTTACAGACTCCCAATTTATTTGGAGCCATATGTAACGTCCATCGCGTTGGGCAATTACAGGTCTAAATGTAATTGTAAAATTAATTTATACGCATACGCAATAGATATTACATCAACCAAAATTACAGTTTGCAATATATTTTAAGGCACTCCAAACAGCGATTTTTTTGAGCGATCCAGGACATGATGATATATTAGGAGTTTCTTAACAAGTTATGATACCCAACTTTTTGACAGCTTACATGAACACCTTGAAACTTGATTATTGTCTGACTCCTAAAACCTCTTGTGCCGTTATTACCAACGTATGTTGATATCGTCATATCATGTTTTACAATTTTATAAGTTTAGATGAAGGCGGTTCTAACTTACATCGATTCTGACCGACTTCGTTCAGAACCACCTTAAGCGGAGCAACTAACCTTGCACATAAATTGAAAACTAAACGTTATTTTGTGGAAGCAAATCTGAAAAATAAACCTGTGAGATTCTGTGATTTATTAATATCTGCTTCTCAGATCCCACCATCAACACCTGTTATTATGTATAAACTATTGCCTAAAAATCCAAATGAGGGTTTATACCGGCACTATGTATTCAATGGTACCTATTATCGTAGAAGTCGGCTTGACAAATTATTTCTGTTCAAGAAATTCAAAATTTGTTTAAATGCGTTCCACATAGAGCCCAATTACGTTTGACCTCTCCTGTGAGAAAGGTCAAGTTTCCTACGTCTCCTATCGAGGTTGATGATTTGCAAACCACCTCAAATTAAGGCGCAAAGGAAAGCAGAATTGCATACTCATTTCAATTATTCACGAGTATTCCAGAGACACATTGTTGTCGTTCGTGACACAGCAAGGCACTAACAATCGCCTTTTATAGCTTTTACAATTTTATTGTTGTTGATTGTACCGATTGTAATTACATGGAATGTTATGTCCAGTTAATGCGTGGAGGTTAGAAATAAGCACGTGATGACGCCTTCTTTAATGAGGGGTATTATTGGACTATATGCAAAATTATCTGGAAAATTAAAATTAATTAATGGTTCATATTTCAGCCAGCGATTGTTTCTTTGTAGTTAATTTTTTACATTCCTCAACCTTGGCGAAATTATTGAGTTCGTTAAAAAATTCAAGTTTGAATTTTAATTAATTTGCTATGATCTGTAGTTCGGGCCTGTTTGAACAAATAACATTTTTGTATGAACAACAAATGCATTGTATACGAGGTTCTTTAAGGTTTTTTTATGCGTGATTATCTATATTTGGAAAATTGTCCGATTTTATAAAATTTGTAAACAAAATATACTCGTACACTGTCGTCAAGTATCAGCTGAAAGTATTTTCTCATTTCTTAATTTTCATCTACTAATCCAACTACTCCCCCCGGATTTCCCTTCCATTAGCCTTCTCCAGGACGTGACATCTAATTGGAGTACAAACAGAGCTATAACACAACCTCATTCTCTTTATATTCTGCATTTTTAACGTAGAAGGTTCGGTTACAGATACAAAGTAGTAACATAACGTCCAAATGAAAGTCTGGTTTAGTCTAGTGTACAGAACGAAAACTATGCCTGAAACCTTTAGTATTTTGCACTCTAAATGAACACCAGATTCAGTCAGGTGTACATGGTCTTAATATTACTTCAAACCTTTTATACCGTACGCTTCAAGTGCGAAATGGTATAGACTCCATGTGCGAACTGGTACACCAAGTGAAAACAATCTCAAACTACCGCTAGGTTCAGTCATGTATACACAGTCGAAGCACAATCTCAATCCCTTTATATTTTGCACTGTAAATGAAAGTTAGGTTCAGTCAGGTAGGCAAAGTGGAACCAACCATAAATCTTTCTTATCCTGCACTCCAAACCAAAGTCTGGTCCAGTCTGGTGTACAAAACGAAAACATAATGTTAAACCCCTTGTATTCTGCATTCCAAACGAGCCCCAGGTTCAGTTATCTATTCAAAGCGGAAACATAATGTCAATCCTTTGATATTTTGCACTTCAAACGAACACTAGATTTAGTTAGGTGTACAAAGTAGAAACATAAACTCAAAACCTTTTGTATCGTGTAGAACGTCAGGTTCAACCATGTACACAAAGTGGAAAAATAATGCCAATCGCTTTGTATCTTGCGCTCAAAATGAAAACCAGGTCAAGTCAGATGTAGAAAATGCATCATAATCTCATACTTCTTGTATCCTACATTTCAAATGATAATTAAGTTCAGTCTGGTATATCCAATGAAAGGTATACAAATGGAAACATAACCTCAAACTTTTTGTAATCTACGCACCAAATGAAACCAAGGTTCAGTCGGGTGTACAAAACGAAAACATAAAGTCAACGCGAGTGACTTTATGTTTTCGTTTTCCGCACTTCAAATGAAAGTCAGGTTCATGTAGTTGTACTAAGTGGAAACATGACCGCAAACCCTTTTGTATCCTGCACTCCAAACCAAATACTCTGATTCAATATGGTGTACAAAACGAAAACATAATGTTATACTCCTTGTATTCTGCATTCCAAATGAGCCCCAGGTGCAGTCATGTGTTCAAAGTGAAAACATAATCTCCATCCTTTGATATTTTGTACTTCAAACGAACACCAGATTTAGTTGGGTGTATAAAGTGAAACAGTAACCTCAAGCCCTTTTGTATCGTGTAGAACGTCAGGTTCGGCCATGTATACAAAGTGGAAAAATAATCCCAATCGTTTTGTATTTTGCACTCCAAAGGAAAACCAGGTCAAGTCAGATGTACAAAGTGCGACATAACCTCAAACTTCTTGTATCCTACATTTCAAATAATAGTTAGGTTCAGTCTGGTGTACCACTTGGAAACATACCCTATTTTATTCTGCACTCCAAACGAACGCCGGGTTCAATCGCGTCAAATGAAAGTCAGGTTCAGTTAATTGTGACAAGTGGAAACATGATCGCAAACCATTTTGTATCCTGCACTTCAAACGAGCGTCAGGTTCGGTCATGTATACCGCAGACCTTATGTCTCCTGAATTCCAAGTTCGGTCTGGTGCACCAACTGGAGACCACGTCAATACCTTTGTGTTTTGCACTCCAAACGAACACCAGGTTCAGTCGCGTGTACGAAGTGGCAATGTCACATCAAGCCTTTTGTATTCTGAATTGCAAATGAAACTCAAGTTGAACGTAGTGTACCAAGTCGAAGCATAACAATTTTGTATGCTATACGTCAGGTTGTAAGGTGTACAAAGTGAAAACAACCCCAAACCTTTTGTATCCTGCATTCCAAAAAAATTCTAGTTCAGTCGGGTGTGCGAAGTGGAAACGTAACCTTAAAGCTTTTGTATCATGTATGGCAAATGAATATTAAGTTGAATCTGATTTAGTCGGGTGTACAAAATAGAAACGCAACCTCAAACTTTTTGTATCGTGTAGAACAGCAGGTTCGGTCATGTATACAAAGTGGAATAATAATCCGAATCCCTTTGTATTTTGCGCTCCAAATGAAAGCCAGTTTTAGTCAGATGTACAAAGTGGAAATGTAACCTCAAACATCTTCTATCCTACATTTCAAATAATAGTTAGGTTCAGTCCACTTGGAAACATACCCTATTTTATTCTGCATTCCAAACGAACGCCAGGTTCAGTCGCGTGTACGAAGTGACAACGCAACCTCAAGTCTTTTGTATTCTGAATTGCAAACGAAACTCAAGTTGAATGTGGTGAACCAAGTAGAAACACAACCTTAAACAATTTTGTATGCTGTACTTCAAACGAACGTCAGGTTCAGTCAGGTGTACAAAGTGGCAACGTAACCTCAGAACTTTAGTATCCTGTAGGTATTGCAAGTGAATATTAAGTTGAATCGGGTTTAGTCGGGTGTACAAAGTAGAAACGTAACTTCAAACCTTCTGTATCGTGTAGAATGGTAGGTTCGGTCATGTATACAAAGTGGAATAATAAACCAATCCCCTTGTATTTTGCACTCCAAATGAAAGCCAGTTTTAGTCAGATGTACAAAGTGGCAACGTAACCTCAGAACTTTAGTATCCTGTAGGTATTGCAAGTGAATATTAAGTTGAATCGGGTTTAGTCGGGTGTACAAAGTAGAAACGTAACTTCAAACCTTCTGTATCGTGTAGAATGGTAGGTTCGGTCATGTATACAAAGTGGAATAATAAACCAATCCCCTTGTATTTTGCACTCCAAATGAAAGCCAGTTTTAGTCAGATGTACAAAGTGGCAACGTAACCTCAGAACTTTAGTATCCTGTAGGTATTGCAAGTGAATATTAAGTTGAATCGGGTTTAGTCGGGTGTACAAAGTAGAAACGTAACTTCAAACCTTCTGTATCGTGTAGAATGGTAGGTTCGGTCATGTATACAAAGTGGAATAATAAACCAATCCCCTTGTATTTTGCACTCCAAATGAAAGCCAGTTTTAGTCAGATGTACAAAGTGGCAACGTAACCTCAGAACTTTAGTATCCTGTAGGTATTGCAAGTGAATATTAAGTTGAATCGGGTTTAGTCGGGTGTACAAAGTAGAAACGTAACTTCAAACCTTCTGTATCGTGTAGAATGGTAGGTTCGGTCATGTATACAAAGTGGAATAATAAACCAATCCCCTTGTATTTTGCACTCCAAATGAAAGCCAGTTTTAGTCAGATGTACAAAGTGGCAACGTAACCTCAGAACTTTAGTATCCTGTAGGTATTGCAAGTGAATATTAAGTTGAATCGGGTTTAGTCGGGTGTACAAAGTAGAAACGTAACTTCAAACCTTCTGTATCGTGTAGAATGGTAGGTTCGGTCATGTATACAAAGTGGAATAATAATCCCAATCCCTTTGTATTTTGCGCTCCAAATGAAAGCCAGTTTTAGTCAGATGTACAAAGTGGAAATGTAACCTCAAACATCTTCTATCCTATATTTCAAATAAAATTTAGGTTCAGTCTGGTGTACAAATTGGAAACATTTCCTTTTTTTATTCTGCACTCCAAACGAACGCCGGGTTCAGTCGCGTGTACGAAGTGACAACGCAACCTCAAGCCTTTTGTATTCTGAATTGCAAACGAACTCAAGTTGAATGTAGTGAACCAAGTGGAAACATAACCTTAAACAATTTTGTATGCTGTACTTCAAACGAACGTCAGGTTCAGTCAGGTGTACGAAGTGGCAACGTAACCTCTGAACTTTAGTATCCTGTAGGTATTGCAAGTGAATATTAAGTTGAATCGGGTTTAGTCGGGTGTACAAAGTAGAAACGTAACTTCAAAACTTCTGTATCGTGTAGAATGGTAGGTTCGGTCATGTATACAAAGTGGAATAATAAACCAATCCCCTTGTATTTTGCACTCCAAATGAGAGCCAGGTTTAGGCAGATGTACAATGTGGAAACTTAACCTCAAACGTTTTTTACCTATATTACAAATGACAGTTAAGTTTGGTCTAGTGTACAAAATGAAAATATAAACTCGAATCTCTTTGTATTCCGCACTCTAAAGAAACGCCAGGTTCAGTCAACTATACAAAGTCGAAAGATAATCTCAGTACTTCTATGTTATGCACTCCCAATGAAATCCAAGTACAAAGCGAAAACATAACCTCAACCTTTTATAATGTACACACCAATTAAAATCCAGGTTGAATCTGGTGTACAAAACAGAAACATAAACTCAATCGTGTTGTATTCCGCACTTCAAATGACAGCTATGTTCAGTTAGGTGTACAAAGTGGTAACGTAACCTCAAACCATTTGAATTATACTATCACGCGCGTCTACTTTTTTTCTTCTTCAACCGCTGTTCTTCCTCTGCCTGTTGAACAGATGCAAGAGTAAAATGCAAGGAAAGACAGAGTTGAAAACTGAAAATACTGTTTGTACACCACATTGAAACGTGATGTCAGCTGAGTCTCGTTTTTTTTTCATGGGCCCTTTTACGTTTGCATATATGCTGTTACCTAACGTATAGCTTAACTACTGCGGCGAATAGACGTATTAGTTCAAATCATTAATCGAACACGTCCGATGGGCCATTTATGAATTGCAATAACATTAACTCAACGAAGCGTATTTTGAATCATTATTTAAAAGTTCAGAAATATTTCATGGTTTTCTAGAATACGGCAATAAATATGTCGAGACGCCTTCCTTGCAACGGCGCTAAATTGAATTGAAAACGAGGTTAATGTGGTTTTTCAGAAGCTTTAACCTTTACGCTAGCACTCATAGCACATTTAAGACTATATTAGAGTGATAATACCGAGTGTCAAGGAAAATGATAATGCAAAATAACACTGCAGGAAAGCGGCTGCGAATAGCCATTTTTCTAGGGTTAGCAGTTATGTTCTCTCTTATCACTTCTACCCGTTTGATTTTGAATAATGCCTTTTGCTGCATAACCTTTATATGTAAGAGAATAGTTGTAGTTAATTCAGTTCGTAAACATGTATGATTTAACTAAATGTTTTTGTTTTCAGGTGAGCTATCTCGAGTAATAAAAAGTCTGACTATGGTAAGCAATAAATAAATATTATTTAATAATTTTTATAGATCTTCACTTTGCTAGATATGCAATTTCGATAGGTGGATTTCTATATTAAATTACAACTCTGTTAAGCAGGGGTCTGTATACTACACAATAATAAATATCAGAAAATATTAAAGCCCCCTAGAATTAGAGATCGTTCATTGCAAAACTATTGAAACCAGTGATTAACAACAAACCAAAAATTAGTACAAATGTAATTTTCCGCAACCTATTCGGTAAATTATGTAACAACCACCATCATGTATATTTTATTATATAATAGTTGTTTTTGGCGCCCTATTCGTGAAGGAATCGAGTGGTTATATGAGCCTTCTTTGCACGTATGCCGGACAGGAGGCTAACCTAAGCCATCGAATAGAGAAGAGAAGTTCGACTACATGGTTTACGATTGTCGAAGATGTTCGTATGACAACCGGGACCGACGGCTTTACGTACCCTCCGAAGCACGACCGGTTGCATATGCCACTATATATTGTATATTTAGCCCACAACATCTCATTGTTTGAAAAAATATATATTTTTTAGTTATTTGACAACGTTCCAATGCCTTACATCAAATTTCGATCATTATTTTATGGAGACAACCCCCACAATGTTGATCTATTGAACAGCTCCCTATTTAATCATCCTGGATAAAATTGTTATACTAGACAGTACAACCTACGTTTTAGTCTAAATCGGTGGGGTTCAGTTTTACTTTTTTGATTGTATATAAAGATTTCTTAGGATTAAGAGCGCCATAGCAAATACCGACGCCTGCCATTTTAGGCATCTTCATTGACAGACATTCAAAAATAAATATAAATGCTTGCTGCTTAATAGGCTTATGTTATTGGTATATAAATTAGCTTTTATCCCTTACACGTTTACGCAGTAAAATTTGAATTCCCGCCGTTGAAAAAGCTTAAAAATGGCGGAATACGTACTCCCTTCCTTAAGAAAAGACCGAAAGCTAAACCAACTGAACTAACTACCAATATGTTATTATTTGGTGGATTATACAGAAGAAAATACATGATAAAAAAATCTTTAAATTCAAATTTTGTAATCATAATCATTTTAGTTATTTCTATTGGAAAGCATCACAATATAATCACAACTTTACATAACTGAATCCCACGGTTAAGGTCGTAGATTGTAGTGATCTTCGGATGCTACAATTTGTCTCATGAGTTCCGGTAAAATGTTGCATTAGGTTTCCATAATTTTTGTAATTACACCGTAGTCCGGGCGCCCGGTGCTCAGGATTGGCGTAACTCGTTGGTTTCCAAACTTGTACTGTTTCGTTTTATGTAAAAATAAAATAGTAGTAATATTATTCTTGTCACAAATCCCATGGCCAGCGGTGATTTTCGCTTTAATATGAATTTTCATTAAACAATTAATCAAATTGAGATGTAAGTTGTGTTCTCTACAAATATGCGTAACTGCTAACTAATTACATAGATATTATAGTTTTAGATCTATTCTTAGGTATGTTCTTTCGACATTGAATTGAGTTCCAACATTACAAGCATACCACGAACGTAGGACTTCTATTAGCTTGAGACTTAGGGTAGCGAAAAAACTGACACAAGCAGAAGCTAATGGATAAATTCTCTTTGAAAGCTCGTGTGACCAATCACATTTTAGTTTAGCCCTTACACACAGGCACATATTTTGCAGATCAATTTTATCTGATAAAAAGTACCGACGTTCATTTGAAAGCATCGTTTAGTCTTTTGTACTCGTGATGGATACGATTTAAAGTTATTTTTTGGTTTTGCATACTGTCACCACAAAAGTTCAATTCCTTAAATTCTGGGAAATATGGTTCAAATGCTTCTTTAACTTCTTCATTTAACAAAAATCTTTTTCCAGCAAGCATTTTGTACAATCGTGGAAATAAATTACAAGCAGCCGAAGCGAAACCAGATGCATGTAGCAAGAAATCCTATATCAATGGGCCTAGTTTTGCAGTGGAAACAACACTTGTATGGCGACCTATATGGTCCTGATGAAAGATACTAACTTTTTCTTTGGTAAACTTTTAATTTTTCTCCAATTTTTTTGCCTAATTGATTCAGAATTGCAATACTCTTTTGCTGCCCTTATCAAGATAATCTTTAGCATCCCAGAATAAACTATGTTATTGTCTTTTGGACTTTACAGACGTTGCCTCTTCTTTGGTAGCGAAGAATGGCAATGCTTCTATTGTATTGGTTGTTGGTTTGCTTCGGGTGAATGTTTGTTGAAGCAATTTTTAAATCTGGTCACATATCGATCCACAAAAGAGATATGTCCCTCATAAAACGATTTAAACACTCTTGTGGAAATTCATTTTTGATTACCTGTTAGCAAATGTGACACCTCTTTTGCAGATATCTTTTCCATACCGAATTTTTCAACTGTGATATGAAATGTACGTTCAACTGAGATGCCTTAAAACTTAACCATTTCCGAAATCTTTAATCGACGATCCTTCTTAATCATGCCATAGACAATTTCCCGTGATTTTTGGGATTGTTGCATGTCCTGTGAGAGTTGTCTTCTAGGCTTTCACGGTCATATTTAAAGCCAATAGTTCACTTAAACACAGACGAAAATGAAAAACCAGAGTCCCCGAACGCAAGGGTCGGCAACTTTTTTGAGGGATCGACCACTTGAGTAACCAATAAATAGTGGTGGGTAGGTGTGGGGCGGATATCATACTACACCTCTTAAGAAAAGGGGTTTTTGTAAACTTAGCCATGAAACCAATGACGCTATCTCAACTATTGAATCGGGAAACTGTATATTTTACAATCCGCAAAATCTTGAATGCTCTCCTGCGTGAAGGGCATGGAAGGAGGGGTGACGAGGCTCCACGTATGTACTCTCCATTTAGTGTGCCAGCTAGCGTGGTAGCAGTCACCACCCTGCGGAGAGTACCTGCGAGCTATTGGGGTTGTGGTAGGTTCTAGTATAACACGTCACAGATTCGCTATTATATAATCACAGATTGACACATAATGACAGATTGGCTCTTAAAACAAACTCCTGCAAAATTTTCTTGTTTTTTACTCTCTGTTAATAAATTGCTTCATAGTTAGTCATAATTTTATGTTAAGTTATTCAGTTGCTTATTCTTTTGTTTAAATAAGTCGATATTAAAATAAAAAGTAATGCAGGCTAATAAGGAAACTGTAAATCGGGTAAACGTAAATTATGAGCGTTCTGCTGCTAGTGACAGCTTGAGTGGCTATGAAGATAATTTTTCTGAAAATCACTAAAAATTGATATATTAGAAAAATCGTCGTAGCAACGAAATATTACGTGGGCCGCATGAAAAAGTGTTTTATCACGAAATTACGCGGGCCGCACGGAAGGTCCTAAAGAACCGCGGGTTGCCGACCACTGCCCTAAAGTAATTTCCGCACCGGTATGAATTTCTCTTGCCAACAAACCTTATTGACAACATTTTTAAATACAGAATGATAAGTAAAGATTTAAATATTTTTATTCCAAAACAACATACATGCAACTACTTGACAGAATGACTTGATCTTTTGCAGCTGTTCATATGACATACTATTAATTTAAGCTAACACTATCCTCAGAACCTTTGAAATGGTCCTCGTAATTCTCAATCATTTGCGATAAATAAACTTGAATATTTGAAGAGATATGAGCGAGAAAACCAGAAAAATACATTTAGTAATTGGAACTATTGAAGTATGAAGAAAATCAATAACGAATCGCAACTGTTAAATTTTTTACTCATTTTTGGTTTGCGTTTTACCTCATCTGCCTTAATATTCGATCTCATGGCCGTTCTTAAATGCTTACTCATCTTGCAATACTTTCCAATCCAATACTTTTTGATAAATTTTTTAAAAGCCCTCCGATCATCTTCGTGCTGCTCGTTCTATCGTGAAACGCGGCGCCTGATGTAATATTCCCAGACACCTTTCCACCGAACGGCACTTTTTTTCATTTCGCCGTGTTTAAGTCGTGTTCTTTTCCCATGGTGACTCATCGTACGTTTTTCTTGGTTGATCGTTTTACTGCTCACGCGAGCAAAAAACCTAAACCTACTTGTACGCAATTATTTATCGAGCGGTTTAGTTGTACCACGGGCTTATTACGGCCTTGATTTAATTCACGTTTAGTTGATGCTACAATCTGCGAGTATATTACAAGAGATTGAAATATTTGTGCGAATATTTAGGCAAGGAATGTGAAAGTTGTTTGTACCAATTAAAAAATTTGTACTGGGTGACTTATTGCAAAATTAATCGAAAACCCGCTGATTTTCTGAAGCTCGGGTTTATTGTAGAAAAATATATTTTGGATAAAGGTTTTTCGGGAAGTTCTTATCAGCCTACTAGTCATGCCTGAAAATTATTTTTCTTCAACTATTTTTCAATTTTAAACACAGTATCTTAAAACCACTATGACGGAACAAATACTTTCTAAAATAACCTCAAAAATGGATACACAAAAACCATTAAAAACAATTTCTTATACTGTAGAAACATTCAATTTTGTGAAGTAAGAAAAGTGTTTAATATACAAATAATGTCCAATTTACAAAAAAAAAATTTTTTTAGATGAAAATTAACTTTATCAATCAAGAACCTCTTCCTACTTGTTCAGAAGAAGTTGCTCTCGCGCTAACACCCAATATATTCATGGTTCATCTTCTTCTTTTTCTTCTTGTGTGCGTTGTTGCGCCCAGAATTGGGCATAGGCCTCCCTCTTATTCTTCCAATTCTCTCTATTTTGTGCAACCTCTATCAATTTTAATATTCATATTCATGATTAAGTTAGGTTATTATATTATTATAATATTATATTATATTATTAATTTTATCATTGAGACCTTCTACTTGTTCACAAGAAATTGCGCTTGCGCTAACGCCCTATATATTCATGGTTAAATTAGTTTACTATTAATTCTGTCAATTAAGAGCTTCTGCTTTTTCACAAAAGGTTACGCTGCCGTTAAAGCCCAGTATATACATGGTTAAGTTAGTTGTATTATTAATTTTGTCAATGAGACTTTCTACTTGTTCACAAGAGACTGCGCCCACGTTAACGCCCTATATATTCATGGTTAAGTTAGTTTACTATTAATTCTGTCAATTAAGGGCTTATGCTTCTTCACAAAAGGTAACGCTGCCGCTAACGCCCAATATATTCATGGTTAAGTTAGTTGTATTATTAATTTTGTCAATGAGACTTTCTACTTGTTCACAAGAGACTGCGCCCACGTTAACGCCCTATATATTCATGGTTAAGTTAGTTTACTATTAATTCTGTCAATTAAGGGCTTATGCTTCTTCACAAAAGGTAACGCTGCCGCTAACGCCCAATATATTCATGGTTAAGTTAGTTGTATTATTAATTTAGTCAGTGAGACCTTCTACTTGTTCACAAGAGATTGCGCTCACGTTAATGCCCAATATATTCATGGTTAAGTTAATTAATTTTGTCAACTAATAGCTTCTATTTGTTCACAAGGGATTGTGAGGGCGCTAACGCCCAATATATTCATGGCTAAGTTAGTTGTATTATTAATTTTGTCAGTGAGACCTTCTAGTTGTTCATAAGAAATTGCGCTCACGTTAACGCCCTATATATTCATGGTTAGTTTACTATTAATTCTGTCAATTAAGAACTTATACTTCTTCACAAAAGGTAACGCTCACGTTAACGCCCAATATATTCATGGTTAAGTTAGTTTATTATTAATTTTGTCAATGAGACCTTCTACTTGTTCAGAAGAGATTGCGCTCACGTTAACGCCCAATATATTCATGGTTAAGTTAGTTTATTATTAATTTTGTCAATTAATAGTTTCTATTTGTTCACAAGAGATTGTGATAGCGCTAACGCCCAATATATTCATGGTTAAGTTAGTTGTATTATTAATTTTGTCAATGAGACCTTCTACTTGTTCACAAGAGATTGCGCTCACGTTAACGCCCAATATATTCATGGTTAAGTTAATTTATTATTAATTCTGTCAGTTAAGAGCTTATGCTTCTTCACAAAAGGTAACGCTGCCGCTAACGCCCAATATATTCATGGTTAAGTTAGTTGTATTATTAATTTTGTCAATGAGACCTTCTACTTGTTCTCAAGAGATTGCGCTCACGTTAACGCCCTATATATTCATGGTTAAGTTAGTTTACTATTAATTCTGTCAATTAAGAGCTTATGCTTCTTCACAAAAAGTAACGCTGCCGCTAACGCCCAATATATTCATGGTTAAGTTAGTTGTATTATTAATTTTGTCAATGAGACCTTCTACTTGTTCA
>JABXWE010034126.1:0-14098 GCA_014611495.1 Limonius californicus
TTTACGAATTCCCGCAATCGCCGCTACTGATTTCTTGACAGTTAGTAACATAATCAAATTAGTGAAATCAATTACGATGACCTACCTTGACCGCAAAGCTGCAATGGTTCTGCTGTACTTGACTATTCTCTCTGAGCTTAAAAATTAACAATATTTAATTAAAATAATTATTTATTTTAGATGTTCTTAGACGTGGCGGCAATGAAGCGGCTGAAACCCACCTATATTGGGACTCATTTGACAGGCAGCATCATCCGCTTAAAGCAGTCGGATTGTCTCCCAAAGCTGCCAGGACACGAGCGACACGGGCCTCGGTGCCATCCGAAGAGTGTCTGTCTCTGAACAACAACAACAGGGGAGGTGCGATACCACCGTCGTCTTCGGTGTCTAGTATCAGTTCTCTGAATGCTCAGTGTGACATTGGGCCCCCTCTTACTCCCCCATCTCAATCTCGAGGGAAAGGTATGCATGCGCATGCATCCTTGCATTTACTTATTTTCTGAACTAATTTCTTAAGTTATTGAGCTATTTCTGTTTCTGAAGGCCTTGGGCGCATTAAACTAATTGCTAATGTTGGAGGTTTCATGTAACTTATAAGTGTATAAAACTATATTGTACAAGAAAGGGGCTCAAATTATCATCAAGAAAAAGTGCCATCAATAAAAAGAATAATCCCTTTGCATAACACATAGGGTTTAGTAAAGGTAAAACAATACGAAAATGTCTACATTGTGGGGCTCTTTTTGCAACGACCTAAAAATTAATATTAATATGTAAGAAATAATTAATAGAATAACGTGAATATTTTAAACATCAGATGTAGATGTGCTTGACAACATTAATTGATTAATTAAACTATCAATGAGGAGGAGATACCACAAGTATTGAAGTTTTTGTATAAATATGCCTGAAAGTCACGTTAATGTTTTGGAAAATGAAATTAATGTTCACATTTAAACAGGTATAGTTAATTGAATATGCAGGGTGTTAATGAATTGCAGGGACAAACTTCTAGGGCTTAAAGTCTAAACGAAAACAAACATTTTTTGATAATAAATGTTTCGTCAAAAGTGTTTCCTTTCAGGGATAGAGCTTCTCAAAGATTCTTTAAGAAGCGCCTAAATGTAGGCAACTCAATTTACTACCTATTTGTTTCCTTAACGACGGGATTTGAATTTGAAAAGTGGGAAAGAGGGCTTTATTTTGTAATAATCCTGGGTTCGGGTGCCGGGCAAGCTCATAGCCCAGGGTTCGCTGGATACAAAGTTTGTTATAACGTTTATAATGTTTATTCCTATTAATGTACAAGTTTAGCCTAACTAAAGTATTTGATTGGGATAACAATAAATGCAACTAAAAAAATCCTAAATTCTGGGTTAAATGAACAAGCGCAAAATAAAACGGGTATTCTAAATGAAATTAATTTGGCAGTAGTCCGGTCCTGGAATGTCGGCAATTCAGCTTGGGGCCGCGAAAGGCGTGCCTGTCGCTGCGCCCGGGACTGGGCGCTGTTGTCCGCTGAAATCCACGCGGATCTCGGAATTTGAGGTTACTAAATTATAAATAAAATGTTGTTATTAATACACACAGGTTATATCAGACTGGAATCTACGGTGTAGTTACTAAAAGTTAACAACGGTGCGGTGAATCGGGTCGGTGAATTTTTAAGCGGTCGTAGTTCGGCGAGTTTTGTCAGTGTTTCAAATGCGGCGGAATTCAAAATTCAAGCTCAGGTCGCCCCTGCCGACAAAATTGTATTGCTTTATTCGTAGTAAATTCCTTCGCTGTGGGGTTTCTCTAGTTGATGTGAAATACGTGAATTTGCCGTAATTATTCGGGTCTATTTACGGGTAGGATACACTTTCAGAATGCGGTGCAAACCAGATAAATTCAGTGTTCGGGCTAAAATTCAAACGGGGATCGCTTTTAGCAAAACGCGGGGTTACAGCCCCAGGTTAAGCTAGAGCACAGAGAAAAGTAATTGCTGTCAGAATGCGGTTTGCACCAGATTAAGACAGAACTTCTCAGGATTTTAGGCAGGATTCTCAGGTTTGCGGTAAATTGTATTTGGGTACAAAATTCGGATTATAAGTTTCAGTTCCGGGCAGGTTTTCTAAGCTGGACTTCTTCCTTCTGATCTGGACTCAAAAGTTAAAGATTTTTCCTCGGGGAGCTGGTTTTGTATCACTTTTCCATCTGGGTCTCGCTCGGTCCGGTCACACTTCGGTTCTTTGGGAGTGGGAAACGTTTCGCTAACCTCCTTTTGCAGCGCCGCGCGCGCTCTAACGGTGAATTAACAACGCGAAAATTTCCTAGACAAATTTAAAATGCGTTGTCGCCAAGAACTTTGTTACAATTTATACTGTATTAATTTCCGTCGTTATGGAAAGAAATAGTAGGTAGTAAATTGAGTTGCCTACATTTGTTTGTTGGTTTTTATTTAATGTCGGCCTATTTCTGCTACTATGGCTAACCACCAACGTCAGGGATCGATGACCTGAAGTGAAATAGCCATGCTTTGTTGTACTCTTATAGCGTTGTTGTTTTTCTTTAGGGTTATTATCAAATTACAACAGATTCTTGAATTTTTAATATTTTTTTAGTTTGTCTCTTTGACTTTAGTTACTTTTATAAAAACTGCAAAAAGCTGTCAAATCACAGGCTACTCAATTCTATAATTTAAAAATCAATTTGAAATGAATTTTGAGTAACAAATTTGTTATTAAAATTTAATACTGCATAAATAGTTACAAAATTTTGTATATTAAGTGACACAACTCTTTCAAGTAAAACTATTTTTAAGTATAAATGAATTAAAAGCGACCTACTTGCTAACCAGTAGTTAATTTCGTACTAGTTATGTTTTACTTGAAGCATTTTAATAAATGGTAATTAACTTATTTCGATGTGTTGTCTTCCATAACAACATCATGCAAAAAAGTGATGGTAAATTGTGTTCCAATTTTCACTAGTGGGCAGTTCATCATAAAAAGAAAGTACCCTACTTTTACATTTTCACATTACATTTGCTTGTGTCCATTAGTTTAATATATGGGTCACATTGAGGGGCAAATATATATTTTGATAAGTAATAAAATGTTTACTAAAAAATTGCAAACATGGTTGACAGAATATTTTGCTGCTGGTAGTTCTGGCACTAAGTCTATAGCGCTCTCAGAGTCGCCGTGCAGCATGAAGAAGATACAAATACAAGGTTGTCAAACTTATTTGTGAGGCACCTTTAAGACATAAAATTTAATCCCTTTCACACAAAGGTATGAAGTATGGTAATGCTATTGTTGTTAAATGCCAGGTTCAGTAGTTCTAAAACATTTATATTTTATTAAACCTGAGAGTACAATTTTTGCTAAGTGCAATTAATTGTTTATTATTTAAATATTTATAAGAGTAAAAAAGAAACAAAACAATTACCAGCTTGATATAATATGCAAGCACTATTATATAATTGAGAAAATAAATTACATAAAATTATGAAGATTTTGTGAAAAATACGACATGTTTTATAGTTAATTATCACTGTCGCTAAAAATATTTAGATCACTATCGCTGTCACCAGCGTTGATATTGATAATTATGGGCCCTATTTCGTCCATTATGTTGTCAACTTCCCACATTGACTTTTCTATTTTCCACAAATTAAATACCCATTAACAAATTCCTGAGGATTGTTATTATTCTTCATGTGTATGATTCATTTTGAAAATCACATTAGTTTATAAAGAGAAATTCCTCATTGTATATAACAAAACAAATTAAGAACCTAACATTATTATCTTGGTTGGTTAATATTATTTTTGTTTGAGAACTTCTGAACACCTACATCATTTCAACAAAATAAACCCGACGTGCTATTGTTAAGGGATTACGAATACTGGCACCAATATCATTTTTTGTCCCATAAGGAAATCATTGCCCTATCTTTTCCATGCTTCACGGCGACTCTGAAACGTACTATAGCATAAATAAAAAAATGTATGATTATTTTTTCAATATATGAAGTCGGCCCTGAACAATTCAATCTTTCTAAATTTGAATATGTGGTTATGCTACAGTGTGATAACTTAATTTTAGATAAAGGTTGGCTCTAGAAATAAACCAAGTTTCTTTACTTAAACTATGCAGTTTATAATATTTAGAATAAATATTTTTTAATAACACAACGAACTCTTATTTGAGATTTTGAAGCTAATGTATTGGCAGGTAATGAATAGGTATTTAATTTTTGATGATATTTTGCTTAACTGGGAGTGACATTTTATGTTTTTAATATAGTAGGACCAAACTTTTAGTAGCGAATGTTAAGCTGTTGACTTGAAGATAAGCTGCAAGTGTTACGGTCCTTGCAGGATCAAGAACATATTCATGAAAATTTGTGAATGGATAAATAACTATGTTATACAACCAGAAATGCTTAAAATAATACTTTATTTTTAAATTACATAATAGACACATTTGACACGCTTTTCTAATATTATTAAAAGCAAATCTTCATTTTATTTTATTTGTTTAATTTACTCAGACTCGATGTCACTAAATTCTGAGGAATCAGAAGATGAATCAGCTCCTAAATTAGTTATTCACGGTTTGATTTCTTATTCATTATGGCCGTTTGCAAGGCCTGTTTCATCAACGAAATATGATTTTTTAAAATTCTGTTCTATTACTTTTAACAAAGCTGGTTTAGTTTTCACATTGTCAGGAAGAAAAACATTATTTTCATTTACAGATTGTATAATATGTGCTGTTTTTGTGCTTTGGTTGGGTTTGTTTTTAATTTGCCTGGAATAGTAAGATGCGTTATCCATCACAATCACGCTGTTTGCCGGAATGTTGGGAAGGAAAAATGTTCCAAAACCAATCTTCAAACATTTCGACGTTCATATCTTGGTGGTAATCTGCATTGGAACTGTTAATGTTTTTTGCTGATAATTTCAAATAGTTGTTAACATGATTACCTACATCGTTAGTGGACAACAGCACTCATGATAACATATTTAACAATATTCAGGGAATGGATGGTCGGTCGTCCGGTAATTTTAATTTAATCTTACTTAGAACCTTTATTATAACATTTTGTAATACATATATGTTTTTTTTTTGTAAATTTAAGGTGTGGTCAACAGCTTTATTCTTGTTATTACACCAACACATACAATTTTTCAGTTAAGATTAAAATATCAGATCAGCCCTTGATTTAGGGAAAATACATTATTATATAGTCTTCAACAATATTATTAAATTTGTTATATTAAATATAGATTGTACAATGTATTTTAAAATATGCATATAGGGATACTGTTGTAGAAAAATTAAGATTTTGGTAAATTTGGATCTTAAACATTCAATCCAACTTCATGGAAAATGTTGTAAGCTTTATGTTGGGTGTAATTTTGCATACATTTTTCCGTAAATCTGAATGTTACCATTTGGAATGTTTTTGCAGGCCTGTGTTGTTTTTAAAAACTGTTTTGCTCGATTCAAAATTGTCCTTCAGAAGAATAGCCATGATGGGTGTTTGCCTTCTTCAGTTTTTGTGGCTACACTCTTACATTGTAAGAGCAGATCTGTCTTGGAACTTTCTCGGTGTTGTCTGTCTAATAGTGATAACAAATGCTACTTGCAACATTTTGTGTGATGTTACTTATGTTTTGGAGAAAGATTTTTTGTTGATTACACGGCTTAAAAATCTCTAGGTATGAAGTTTCCTACCACTCCGCCACCTCGCCGAAAACACTTGACTGGCATCCAGGCCACTGGGGTGCTGCTTCCAGATTCGTATCCACTGACGAAGAGTAAATCACACGAATCTCAACTGGCAAATTCCAAAGGCGAAAATGGGGTTGTTAGTTCTACTAAGTAAGTAACCAGAAAGTGACTTTCGTGGTTTTTGAAATTATTTTTAAAAATTCTTTTGTTTCAATGTGTTTAATGAGACCTTTCGTTTTATATTGCTACTACAAATAAGTCTTTATTTAGTATTGGAATTTGTTTGGACTCTAAAATATTCACTTTAACTTTTTCCCAATATTCTGGAGATTCTCAGTAATTTTTTAGATGTCCCAATTTATTTTAGCATTGTGGAAAATGTTATTATAGGCATAAATTTAAATTCCTGCATACCCTTAAAATGTCTGAATATTGGATTGGATTTTGAAACATTTCACTGTTGTTCTTTATGTCATAATAGTGAAAAGTCGGGTACAGTGGGCAGAAGAGGTCGTTTGCCAACAGAGCCAGGCCCTGAGGCCACAGCGGGCAATGCTAGTCCAATTCCTACCAGCCCCATAAGGTCGCCGCCCTATAACAATACTGGCACTGATAGTGATGATAATAGTTATAAGTGTAAGTATAACTTGCTTTTATTTGATGCACATTAACGGACTTCTAAAATTCAAGCGGCTACAAGTTTGCAAGTACCAAAGTCTCCTCGTACCCCAACAGTAGGGCGTGGGATGGGCCATCAGATCGCCCACCGCTTCGCCAAAACATTCAAGATGGTGGCCACATGTGGTTATTGTTCCAAACCCATATATTTTGGGGCAGGATTGAAGTGCAAGGAGTGTAAATATAAATGTCATAGAGAATGTGAAGACAAAGTTGCACCATCTTGTGGTTTGCCTCCTCAATTGCTGGACGAGTTTAAGAAGAAGTGGCCCATAGAAGGTTGGTTTTGAACTTTCGTTTGATTTTAAAATTTTTGGACATGGTTATTGTATTTTTCTAATGTGAATGGTATTTTTGGTCCAGCTTTTCATTCTCCGAATCCTGGCAGAGCCAGTAATGCTAAGAATTTGATAAATTCTCTAAAGGTACGAAAGCATTCTCATCCACAACCTTCAATAAACATTCCTTCGTTTCCGGTAAGTATGGTTTTATTGTTTGGATCTTTAAATTGGCAGTAATGCAAGTATTTTCCTATACTATATTTACATAAAATTTTGTTCAAAAGTTTAAAATAGCCTTGTAGAAGAGGTAAAACATTTAAAAAACAATAAGATTTTTAAGTGTAAATGTTGCAAATTATTGATTTTGTATTGATATAATCTCTTCAAGTTTATTTGATATAAATGGTATAATTTTATTTGGAAAATTAATTCTTAAAATTGAATTGAGTAATCCTACTTGTTAAATAATTCGGAATTACTCAACTATTATTGTGCAAACATAATTTTTATCAATATATAGCAAAGAGGAAGCTACTTTTATGGAAATGCCTGACACTTGTATACTTATATATACAGGGAATTTTTCTTTTTAGTATACATTGCCTATGTATACTTTTAAAAGAAACGCGTCAATTTCGCCTATTGTGTAGGCAACCAACTATACAGACAACTAAAGCATGCTGTGACCAAAACAATCAAATTAATTCAATGTTAAAAAATAAAATTAATCTTTAGTTAGTGTCTTCTTGCGTTTTTTATATGTACAACCATGTAGAGTAAAGACGAAAAAGTGGAAATTCTAAGGTGGTATCAGAATGGTAACAGCTTAAGAACTGTGAGAAACTTATTTGCAGTAAAATATCCAGAAAGATCTATTCCTTGTATTCGAACCATACAAAAAATTGTTAGGAGATTTAAATCAGAGGGATACGTAATAAATTCCCATAAAATAATAACTAAAAGTAATCACCGAAGAAATGAAATGAAATATTTTATGCTACGTGGAAGAAAATAATAATTAAAAAAAGTTTGCGATGGCCGGGAATGGAACCCGGATCAACTGCTTGGAAGGCACCTATGCTGACCATTACACCACTTTGCCGCTGATGTATTTTTGTTGTACGAAGGAAGTACAATGTTCACGGACCTTACAGAAACATCACCCTGTCGAATTTTGTATTTAACAAATAAGTAATCATCTGCGTCCTATATACCTACAAGGTGAAATACTTACTTAATATAAACACTGCATCAACATAACCTTTATACTCAAATAATTCACAACTACCGTGACGTTTATTTCTGTTTTTTAGTTGTCGGTATAGTTGGTTGCCTACACAATAGGCGTAATTGACGCGTTCTTTTTTAAAGTATACATAGGCAATGTATACTAAAAAGAAAAATTCCCTGTACATCATGAAATGACGTACTATCCCTAAAATTATACTTTATAATTTTATTTTGATTTATTGAAGAGTAATTTAAAGTGCAGGGTTAGTTCACCTTTCGTTAGGTTTTATGTTTTATTGAAGGGAATATTTACAGATTATTTGTTTAACTTTTTCCAGACTTTATAATTTAATATCTGGCAAAAGTTACCTCGAGCCCCAGTTAGCAAAATTTGTTTCATCTTACGTAGCTTAGCCTTAGCATAGGACTTACGCTACGACGTTCAAGCATGTGTTTGCAGTTGTTCTAACCATTGTTTACTTGTGTGCAAGATAAGTGTTTTAAATTTGTACACAGTTAATCGGTGCTGTGATTCTAAACAAGAACAGAGTTTAATCGTTCTCTATAAATGTATTTATATTTAACAGTAATTTTAAATATTTATAACAATAATTTATAATGAAACATGTACCCATTGGCAATATTACAAAAAATTTGTATATTTACAGAAATACATTATGTACAATACATCCATTACGCATGGTCATCCTCCCCTACATTTATTATTATTGGATTTATTTCGGTTGCCACTACTTTATCCCGATCCCACCAACTCAAAACTTCCTTTTTGGTTTGGTCAACAACCTTTTGCCGCACTTCTGCAGAAACTTTATTTAAATATTCGTTCCACATAGTAAATACCTTATCGTCCCCATAACCGTCCTTACCCATATGTGACTTATAATATTGTTTGCTTATACCCCAAACTCCTTCCATTGGATTAAATTGGCAATGGTATGGTGGTAAACGTAATACAGTGAAATCTCCCTTGGGCAGACACCAAAGGGACCGACTGAAAGTGTCCATTCAAGAGGGGTGTCCGCCTAAAAGAAATACGAAAAAATCGGTTTTTTAATGAAAATTGTAATTAAAGAAATTGGGACATTTAAAACATAATATGTATGTAAATGTTTTTAAAATAAACAAAAAACTTAAAACTTAAGGAAAGAATAAGGATTTGTTTAAGCGTGAGAATTTTTCTATTTGAAGCCATTTCTACAATGAATGTGTCGCCCACTGTGTCTTTTCCGCATAGACGTCAGACTAATATTGAATCCCCGCCTGTATGTACATACCGAAAGAATGAGAACGGTAAATCCCCAGTTTACTCGGGGAAGTCCCTCAGTGAAGGCAGGCAGCAAAGTTGGCGCGCGGCACGATTGAGAAATGCAACAGCGACACCCGCGACAGAAAAATGAGACAAGGCGTTTATTTTTTAATTTGTTTTTTGTCCGATTAAGAGAACATTTTCTTGTGTCCGCGTCCGTTCAAGAGAATGTCCGTCCAAGAGGGAGTTAACACAATGCAAATTATATGAGAGTCGGTCGGGACCATGAAAAACTGTCCGTCCAAGGAAGGTGTCCGTGTAAGAGGGGTGTCCGCGAAGGGGAATTTCACTGTACTACGTGACCATGTGAATTTATCAATTCATCAACTGCATATCTTTCTAGCTTTCTGTTGTGTTTGGCAATTTTCAGCAGATCATCTATTTTGCCTGTTTCAAAAATGACTTTATTTTTATTAAGCCAGTCTTCAATTTTGCTCTTTTACCACGAAGAATTCGGTTGCTTGGTAATTTTGCAACTGTGATAGAAGGTATTGTCCATAATAATCAGAGAGGGTTCTTCTAAAATTGGTAACAGTTGTTCCTTTATCCACTTTGTAAATTTTTCTGCGTTCATGTTGTCATAGTAATCCGCTAATTTTGAATTGCCGCAAACCACTAAACTCGCATCTTCCACAAATCCATTGCGAGTACCAGCAGGGAGTACAATGAAGCGTTTTCCTTGACTTGTCTGAAGCTTCCGTACACTTGCAACACTATAATTTTGCCATGAACGCTTACTTCCACCCTTTGCAAATATTCATGTTTCGTCTGAGAATACACATTGAAGTGGTGAGTCCGCTCCGTATTTCGTACATAAATCTGTAAAAAATTTGTACGCATGTGTGTAACGTGACTTTGTTCAAATAAGGCCCTTCGGTTGTCGTCCATGGTACAAGAAAATCCTGTCTATTAATAATCTATCTAAACTTGCTCTAGATATTTCAAGTATGGCGCGTTATTTGAGTTGGATATTTAATGTGTTCCATTTGGTCGGCATCTGTTCTTCTTGCCAGACTTCTGTTATTATATCATGTATTTTTTGCGTCAGGATTTAACTTCCTTTTTTTTTTAATTTTCCGCCGTTATTTCGTTGTGACCCAGGGTTTTTCATGGTTTTTATTACTTTTTCTACTTTTTCTTTTGTTGGGGGGTTGCTTTCCTACTCTTTTTGTCCTTTTGTTGTATCTTTTTCCTCTATCATTTCTTCTGTTTCTTTTCCCTGCATCGGGTTCAGCATTTCTTTGAAATATTGTCTCCATATTTCCAATTGTTCTTCTTCATTCCCTATTAGGTTCCCTTCTTTGTCTTTATAAAATATAGGGGCCGTCTTTAACTCTTCTTTTTCTTCTCTTGTTTTTGTAAGCCTTTCTTGACTCTTTATTTCTAAAGTTAGTCTCTATTGTTTGTAGTTCTACTTCTTTGTTTGCTCTTTTAGCATTTCTGCATACTTGTTTTGCTTTCCTTCGCTGTTGTTGGTATGCTAAAGGGTTTTTCAATTGGGGCGGGTCGATGTTGGCAGCCTGTGGCGGCCATGTTGTTTTGGTGGCGTCTGTCTAATCTGGTGTTTATTATTCAGACACTGATGCGAAATCACCATAGCAAGTTACACGATTGAGCAGCACGTCCAAACTTTATTATCAAAACGAGTGTTCGTCAGTGCAAACGTTGCGCGCGTTGCGCCCATTTTACGGCAGACGCGGTGGCCCTTCAAAGTCGACTCTCCAACGTTTGATGGCCAAATTGGAGACAACCGGTTCGGTAAACAATCTGCCAACACCCGTACGTCAAAGGAACGCCAGAACGGCCGAGAACATTGACGTGGTCCGTGAAAGTGTACACGAGAACCCGAGGCAGTCAATTCCTCGCCGTGCGCAAGAACTCGGCCTTTCGCAAACTTCAACTTGGCGAATTTTGCGTCGAGACTTGGGCCTACACCCGTACAAGATCCAACTGACCCAGGAGCTCAAAGTTAATGACCATAGACAACGCCGTTTATTCGCTGACTGGGCTTCGGAGCGTTTGGAAGAGGACCCCAATTTTCGCCGAAAAATCATCTACCGACGAGGCGCATTTTTGGATGAATGGCTATGTTAACAAACAAAATTGCCGTATATGGGACGACGCCAACCCACACGAGGTTCACCAGGTGGCAATGCATCTACAAAAAGTTACTGTTTGGTACGGATTTTGGGCCGGCGGCGTCATTGGTCCGTACTTTTTTGAAAATGACGATGGTGAGGCCATCACCATCAACGGCGAGCGCTACGGAACGATGCTAACCGATTTCTTTTGGCCCAAATTGAACGATATGGAGGTAGACGACATGTGGTTCCAGCAGGACGGGGCTACGTGCCACACAGCAGACGCCACGATGGACATTCTGCGTGAACGATTTGAGGGTATGGTTATCTCTCGCAGAGGTGACGTGAATTGGCCACCAAGATCGTGCGATTTGACCCCACTAGACTTTCTTGTGGGGTTTCCTGAAGTCGCAGGTTTATGCCAATAAGCCGCAATCGACCGATGCCCTTAAAGCCAACATAACCAATGCCATCGCTCAAATTCAGTCGGATCTATGCGGCAGAGTCATTGAAAATTGGACCACTCGGATCCGTGCCACCGTGAGAAGCCGCGGCGGACATTTGAACGATGTTATATTCCATACATAATGGCATACATGGGCCTTTCAAATAAAAAAAGGATTTCGTTAATACCTCACACACAGCTCGTTTTATTCCATTTCAACATCGACCCGCCCTTATTGAAAAACCCAGTAGTTTGTCCTCTCTCTTCTTTATTTGTAACGTCTTTATTCTTAATAGGGTAGAGATACCAGTAGTCGACCGGTTAGACATTACTAAAAATGGAATCTGCTATATTTCCAATGTTTATCAACTTAATTACGTGAAACAGATTCCTGTATATTATTGCATATTTATATTTAAAATGTGTTTTTGTATTTGGGCGATAGGGGGCACCACAACTAAAATAATATTTTTAATCCAAATCTAGTCAGAATTCACCGTTAGTCGGACAGTGAAATCCGGTAGTCGGACAATAAATGCACCAGTATTCGACCTTACCCATTTGTACTTGCATGTTTTTGGATTTTGGGCGTGTTTTTGTTTGAAAGTGGAAAAAAATCATTTCAAATATTAATACAAAACAGTAAAAAATATATTATTTCAATTTAAAAAATACATTATATTCTTTGTAAACATAAAATAAAATTATAAACGCAGGAAAACAAACAAAAATTTAATTCAAAAAAATTCTTTCATTATACCTATACCTAACCCTATTAATTCTCAAAATACAAAATAGAACACACTGAAGAGTTGTTTCATTGCATACATTGCGCACAGATAAAGTCTTTGGCGGCAATTTCCTCGTAGAAATGTCCTTTGAACGTTGTACATTTCAAATGGTACCAGCGGGTGCACTCATCACAACCAATATTTTTGAGATCATTGTCTTCTGTATCACTAATTAATTCGATGTCGCACGAACTACACTTGATAAATCCTCTTCTTTTGTCAGTTTTATTTCTCTCTAAACCATTATTTTGTTCTGGTAATTGTTCATTATTTGGTATATTCTCATCACTATCAAAACCATTATTGCTGTCTCGTAATTGTTCATTATTTGCTATATTCTCATCACCTTCTTGTCTCACACATCGTTTTATTTTTCTTTTCTTTGTCATCTTCTTTTTTCGCATTTCAAGTTGCTTCGCTTCCTTCTTTTTCTGCGCTTCTTCTTTTCTCGCCCGAACAGCATCAGTTTTTCTCTGCTTAGCATCTTCCTTCTCTTTTTCCAGTTGCCTCCACATTTCAGATGATATTGCACTTGGCACTTTTGGTGCGTTTTTGTTCTTCCTGCTTTTCAGGATTGGCTTGGGATAAAGCAATACTTGACTACAGATATCGGCAGATTTTGGTGGAATAATAACTATACTTGAAATTTGTACTTTACTGGATGAGGCAGCTTGTGGGAAGTCATCTTTGGATTCGTTATTGGACAGGAACACATTTTCAGTCTCTTGTTTTTCCAAGGATTCTACAGTTTCTCGAATTTCCTCAGCTGGAGTAATGAAGTTATCAAATGAGGTAGCTTCTGACACGTCATCTTTAGATTCGTTATTTGATATGAACACATTCTCAGTCTCTTGCAGTAATGCAGTATTTGTTTCCAAGGGTTCTATAGTCCCTTGTATTTCCTCTGGTGGAGAAACAAGATAGCCAGCATCATCAATATCATATATCTGACCATTACAAAATAGGGATACAGATGGAAGATCATCTATGGCTACGGATGGAAGATCATTATTTACTGTTTCAAATGGGAGATTATTTACTATGGTCTCCGGTATTGGTGCAGGAGGATTATCTTTTTGTCCAATGTTGCCTATAAGAGAACGTTTCGATTTTGATAACTCCTCAAAAATTATGCGTACATCAACTCCGCGTTCTTCCAAAGTACCCTTAAGGTACTTGATTGTTTGTTCCGTAATCTCATAATTGGTGATGGATGGAGTGCTTGGATCAGTTATAACTTCAAGCGTCGTATTAGTCTCCTCCAAATTTTCCAACACATTTTGAACACATTTAGTGTAATCTACAGCACTTGGATTAAATGGAAAAAGTCCGCATTTACGGAAACCATTTTTTATAGTTTGGGGTAAATTTTCTTTTTCCAGAACCCTTTTTAGAAGTGGGCAGAACTTTGATTTGGTTAAAATTTGGTTTGTGTTTTCTTCGCACATTTGCCATTCTCTTACTGTAGCTTGCCATTGTGATTTAAGCGGTTTAAAAACACTTACGTCGCACGGCTGCATTATGTGGGTGGCATTAGG